>VDFB02167939.1:0-44854 GCA_007258455.2 Sequoia sempervirens
GCATGTAAGTTAAGGGGTAGCATGGTGTTCTCCGCGGAGGTAGTACTATATGTCTTGGTACCACGGGGGGCGGGACCTACAACGCCATACACCATGTCGATTAATCGGGGACATCATATGCAGGGATTAACAGTTGTTCGACAAGAAATTCACACTCTGTTCGATCCTTGGGCATGTCAATCAAAGAGCCAATAGTGGCCATGGCGTCTGCTGCTTTATTCTGCACCCGAGGGATTTGGTCAAACTGTATGGAGGTGAAATATTTCTTGAAGTCGTCCACCATGCGTTTATAGGGTAGCAGTTTGTCATCCTTTGTGAGGAATTCATCATTAACTTGTCTGATAACCAACAAGGAATCCCCAAAGACTTTCAAATGTGTAATGTGCCATTGTTTTGCAATTCTAAGGCCGGTGAGGAGGGCTTCATATTCCGCCATAATGTTGGTACAGGGAAATGCTATCCTGAATGATTTTGGGATGTAGTCACCTTGAGGAGTGACTAATAGAATTCCTGCCCCAGATCCATTGTGAGTGTATGAGCCATCAAAGTATAATGTCCAAGTTGGTGTACATTCTTGTGTAGATTCCTTCATCACGGGGAATTAGGTGTCTGTGGGTAGGCGTCTCTACAGTGGTGCTTATTGATTGATCAGCAATAGCTTTTGTCCTTTAATAGCTTTAAGCTCTACATACTCAATGTAATTAAACGCTTATGACCCATTTTGGCCCATCGCGGCCAGTGAGAATTAGTCCTAGACAATAGATAATTTGAGGATCAATTTTAGCAATTAGTTTGACTGGGTGACTGAGCATTTAATGTCGGAGTTTCTGTGTACTGAAGACCAGCGCAAGGCACGCTTTTTCCATAGGAGAGTAATTTAACTCATAGCCGACTAGTGTTCTGCTGATGTAGTAGACTGCCCTTTCTTTGAGTGACTCATCGTGCTGTGCCAATAATGCCCCCAGTGCGACTGAGGTAGTAGAGATATAAAGTAGGAGGGGTTTTCCTGGAATAGGTGGCATCAAAATTGGGGGATGAGCTAAGTATTCCTTGATTTTATCAAAACCCATTTGACACTGTGCTGTCCATCGGAATGTAGAATCTTTCTTCAAAAGATGAGTAAAAGGTTGACATTTATCTACAAGTTGGGCTATAAACCGCCGGATGGACTGCATTTTTCCCTGGAGGCTTCTTAACTGCTTTAGATTGCGTGGAGGCGGCATGTCTAGAATAGCCTTTACTTTGGCAGGATCAACTTCAATACCCCTGCGGGAGACTATGAAACCCAACAATTTCCCTGATGTGACACCAAAGACACACTTTTTTGGATTCAACCGCAACCTATAGTGCTCTAGTCGCTCAAATATCTTCTTCAGAATGGCCGGATGTTCTGCTCGTGTCTTGGACTTCCCTAATAGGTCATCAACATAATCCTCCATGTTGATATGGATGAGGTCATGGAAGATAACCGTCATGGCTCTCTGATATGTTGCCCCTGCGTTTTTGAGACCGAAGGGCATAACGTTGTAGCAGAAGGTGCCCCAAGGAGTTGTGAAGGCAGTTTTGTGCTGGTCTTCTGGTGCACTTCGGATCTGGTTGTAACCAGAGAAGCCATCCATGAGGGACAACATCTCATGTCCTGCCGTTAAATCAACCAACATGTCAATATTAGGAAGAGGGAAATCATCTTTTGGGCAGGCTTTGATGAGATCCCTAAAATTTGTGCAGACCCGAATGTCACCATTTGGTTTAGCAACCGGCACTATGTTGGAGATCCATTCAGAGTAGTCAATAGGTCTGATGAAACCTGCATCCAGTAACTTCTCCAGCTCTTTCTTTACTAGCAACGCCACTTGCGGATGAATCTTACGAAGTTTTTGCTTGACGGGTTTGGAGTCTGGACGAATGTCTAAGTGGTGAACCACTAAAGCAGGGTCTAAGCCTGGCATGTCTGAATATGACCAGGCAAAATTGATGATGCCTTCTTGGAGTAGCTGCGCAAAGATTGGATATTCTTGTTTAGAGAGTGACTTGGCTACATAAGTGATCTTCGGATTTTCAGCAGTTCCCAAATTAACTTCTTGCGTTTCTTCAATCAGGATAGATGACCTGGAAGATAGCTGAGTTCCCATAAGGGGAAGATGAACATCTCCATCTTCCGGCGCCTCTTCGAGGTTTTCGCCTTCAGATGCGTCCTTTATTTTGACTTTTTCTAGGTCAGGAAGCGCCTCAGGGAGGTTTTCAATAGATGACCTCTTTTTATTTTTTTGATTTTTATTTTTGCGACTGGAGTGTTCATCCTCCCCCAATCCCATAAGGTTGACGTAGGTGTCCGTAGTCATACTGACAGGTGTGGTGTTTTGTAGGTCCCAGTCAATGAGTTCAGGGTGACGAAGGGATAGGCTGATGGTGCAAATAGATAGGCATTCGAACATGGAGGATAAATCGGTGTGATCGACATCATCGTATGCATGTATGATGGACTCCTCCTCAGGTATGTCTTCCAATGAGCCATCGTCCACATTGATACTATTGGAAGTATTAGATGATGTTGAGGGACTCTTTTGCTTTCTGTCATACCCAATGCCCACATTTTTTGGTAGCAGAGACGTATCAATGGGTTGTAATCGCCCTTGTTCCTCTTTACCTAGGCCTCTACCTTGGTAGTTATGTTTTTCCACGAACTTTGTTGGCCAAGGGTATTTTTCCTGAAAATATTTCTTTAGAGGAGTCTCTGGTTCGGGCTCTTCGCGGTAGACCCACTGACTTATATCTTCTTCTGGCGCATCTGTTTTGATACTTGGAGATACAAAGGTGGTGGTAGGAATATTTTTGCCATGGAAGGTGACAGTCTTGTCCTCCTTTGGGGTAGCATGGGGAGGTTGACCATACTCATGTGGCGATGGTGGCATAGTTGCTACATTAAGAGCAGTATGCATTTCATACTCGCCACACCCTTTGTCAATGATCTGAACTTTCATGACTGTAGGATCAGTGGAAGATGGAGCCGTTGTTATAGTAGATGATGATGGATTGGAGGATGATGGATTGGAGGATAACGAGTGGGAGGCCCCCATTTTGACCCCAGGACAATAATGTAAATGGGGGAAAGATGCTTCTAAAGCTTGACAATACTCAAATGGTTGGGGGTCGGCATAAATGGTGACCTCCTGTTCATTAACCGGGAATTTGAGGCATTGGTGGTATGTGGATGGAACAGCCTGCATAGCATGGAGCCATGGGCGGCCAAGGAGGAGATTATACGGTAAGTCCAGATCAAGGACATGGCAAGTAGTATACTGGAGCACAGGTCCCACTTGTATAGGAAGACTGATGATGCCTTCTGAATTTCTCTCTGCATTGTCATAAGCCTTGATTGTAATTATCTGGTTGCTTAGGTCCGCTTGAGAATACCCTATCTATTTTATGAACTTCAAAGTACATAGATTAAGGGCAGAGCCATTATCTACCAAGACCCTTTTTTATTTTATGACGGGCAATTATGACTTCGATATGTAGGGGGCGGTTGTGATTGATGCCAATGTTGGGCATATCATTTTGGCTGAAATGGAGGTGGTGAGACAAAGCCAAGTGTCCCACCAAAGCTTGGAATTGTGTGGGGTCGATGTCGTTTGGGACATGGGTTTCCTGCAAGGCTTTGTTGAGGATCTCTTGATGTATCGGGGAAGACCTAAGCAAATCCAAAATGGATATGTGAGTGGGGGTCTTCCTTAGGTGATCAAGAATGTTATATTGAGAGTTTACAGGAGTGGGTTGGACGGGTGTGGATGCTGCAGGGACGGTGATGCGGGCTCATCGCGTAGTCACAGCACATTGTGGGTCTTTGGCTTTAACGTGGATCATGGACACTCGGGGTTCCACCTGCTCGATGTAATGAATAACACCTTCATAATTGAAGGGTACATTCTTGTAAGTCACATTATTGGTGCTATTATTTTGGGGATGACTAGTGGAGGTGCTAGGACCTTGGCTATGGTTTGGGAAGGCGTTTTGATAGATTTGCAGTTGAGCATTGGACGACGAAGGTGGACTGGGGTCAACCTTGATATCTCCTCGATCAATGAGATCTTGGACATAATTTTTTAAACCCTGACACTTATTCAAGGAGTGTCCCTTGATTTTATGAAAGTCACAATACTCATTGTCTTTAAACCATGCCGGCTGGGGTTTGGACTCATCGAATGGTTTGGTGACAGGATATGTGATGGGATAATTGATTTGTAACAATTTATTGAAAACAACACTCAAGGGTTCACCCAATTGGGTGTATTGACGTTTGGTGTTCCCCTGATTTCTTTGGTTTGACTGTTGAGGGGGACGAGGCGCCCCCTGCGGTACTGATATGGTGTTGGGTACAGACTGTTGTTGCCCTTGGGATGCATTAGCCACTTGGACATGTTTGGTGTCTGTCACTCCATCATTCACTGCATTTTTGTTTTTGTTCCAAAATCGTGATTTATCTCCGAATGACCGTTCTTTGTCATCACTGTGTATTTTAATGTGTCCTTTGGCGATAAGGGCACGTTCAAGGATAGGTCCCTTTTCCACTATCTCAGCGAAAGTGGTGACACAGTGTAGTCTAAAATTGTGGGCCATGTCGGGATGTGAATTTTCCACAAAAAGGGTGACCATGTCTTTTTCTTTCAAAGGATTTTTCATTCGACTGGCTAATGCACGCCACCGTTGGAGGTAGCTGGTAAAGGTTTCTCCATCTCGTTGCTTCTCTTTCAAGAGATCTAAGGTGTCAGTATCCTTCCGCAAATTGAAGGAGAAGTAGGAGACAAACTGTTCTGATAACTCTGCAAAAGTTTTTATAGACCCCTTTTCAAGAGTCATAAACCAATCTAGAGCGTGGCTTGCTAGACTTCTTGGGAACAGAAGTAAGAGATAGTTATCATTATACATGACTTCTTGACATTGTGCATAAAACTCTTGCAAGTGGGCCTTAGGGTCTTTGTCCCCCTTGTACTTGTCAAATTTTGGGATCTCGAAGTGTTTAGGGAATGGGATCAATGAGATGGATGGATCGAACGGATATGGGCATATATCTTCAAATTTAAAGGATTGTTTTGTGCCCCTTGCTTGAAGGTCCTTAAGGGCAGCCTTGATTTCCAACAAGTCTGAACTAGCTGGTGGTGGGTTGGGGGGATATGAATGATAGAAAGATGAGGGATCTTGTTGAAAGGGGGTTGGATTGTTAAAATGTGGGTTTGGCTGATTGGATGATGACATGACTTGATGATAAGGTAGGGGGGTTTGTTGGTATGGGGGTTGTTGTTGTGGGACATAATATGAATTTGTTTGGTGAAGGTGTGGGGTAGGTTGCTGAGGGACTTGGACGGGACGTTGCGTGTTGGCCTGTTGGTATTGAAGGTATTGTTGTGATTGTTGAGAGGTTGCATAGAACGGTTGTTGGTAAAATTGTTGTTGATTATGGTGGTAGTAGTGTTGTGGAGGTTGCTGTTGCGGCATCGAGTGTTGCATGGACTGAGGTGAGATATTATGTTGTGGTTGAACCTTTGGACGCAAAAGGGACGCAAGAAAGGGAGATATGGTTTGGGTAGGTGGTTGAGAAGGGTTGCCTTGTGGTTGGTAGGATGGTTGTTGTGAAGAGGTCAAAGTATTGGGTATAGGTTGCTGCGGATGAGACAGTGGGGGTTGTGTGGGCACACTTTGTAAAGGAGGTTGTTGGGTTCCGCTCGGAATGTTCAGCTGGGGTGCGCCTTGTGGTGGTATTTGAGGTGGGATAGTAGAGTGGGGAACCTGTTGAGGTGGTGTGTTGGTGGTCCCAGGAGGAGGAAGTGATGTAGCAAAGGAAGTACCCCCAATATTGACTGTAGGTGGGTTCAAAGGAGGGGGTGCGGTTAATGCTAATGGCGGAGGTTGCGGAATGTTTTGTGGCATGCCATAAGCGAAAGGATTATTGGGATCGGGCACCTGGGATCCCCCTAGAGCTGAGGTCGAAGCATGTGGGGGATAATTAACCTGATAAAGGACGGCATTGCCAAATTCAGGTTGATGCCAACCCTCAATTGGAGGAACATTGGAAAAGTATGAACCTTCGGGCGCATTTTGGGACCCTTGGAGTACGTGAGATGGGGCACCCTTGTATTTGGACAAGTCAACATTGGAGGGGGGTTTAACACCCTTTTCAATCAAGTGGGCCAAGATCTCTTCCCCATGCTTTGCAAGTAAACGGTCGGTCATTTGCACATTGGCAGGATTGCTAAAATGTTCCTCAAGTGTGAGTTCAGGTTGCTGAACCATGCTCTCTTCTCCATGTGGCGAGTTATTTTGATTCTCAGTGTTGGAGTGTGATGAGGTGCCATTGTGAGGGTCATGTAAGATGTTGGTACCCTTGTTGGGATCTGATGAGGTGTTGTTGAGATCTTGGGGATTGTTGGATTGGGCATCTTGAGCTTGAAGGTCGGCCATCTTCTTTGCTTGTGAACGGGTCTGAACGGGCATGCAAATGCTAGATGAGTAGGTTAATGCCTTTGTCAAATGATTTGATTGTGATGGAGTGCGGATTGGATCTTATTGGACTTCGATCAATTGGATTGGATTTAAATTGGATTGGATTTGATTGGATTTGATTGGATTTGATTTGATTGGATTTGATTTGATTTGATTTGATTGGGCTTGGATTGGATGTGAGAGAGAGACCTCAAACTTGATCACGTGAGATTACCTTTAGTAACCCTAGAGCTTTGATTGATTGATAGGATGATTACGGCACCGAATCCACCTTAAGCTAGGAATGGATTGATTGGGCCGAGGATGATAACTTGCAACATCGAATTCACCTCAAGATGGAGGCAAATTGATTGGGGTTGAAGTTAAAGACCAATAATCAAGTTCAAGCGCTATAGTCAATTTAGATAATCACTTTGTAATGCAAGGTTAGGGCGTTTTGGCTATGGGCAGTGTCTAGGAGGTGTGAATGGTAAAGTTGTAATGTTTGTTAGGTGAGGGTATTGACTTGTGAATGGAAAATTAAAATGAAAAGGTAGATTAGAAGTGATTTGTGAAAATTTGGGGTGGTAGAATGGGGGTTTAAATGGATGAAATGGAGGTTTTGGGAGGCTTAGGATAATGGGATGATAGTTGGGAATGATTAAGTAGTGATTTAGAGGCTAAATAAATACAAATGGGGTACTTTCGGGGGGTTGACAGCAAAATCCCGAGGCGTGTTACCTTGGCCCGAATCCCGAGCTCTGCGTTTCACAACCGCAAAAGCGAGAGCTACGTTTACTACTTGACCAAAAGCGAGGCGCTACCGCGTTTAGAAAGCAGAAGCCTTCTACGTTTAAAGGAGCGAGGAAGCACAGTTTTTTTTTGATGGCAAAGGCTATGGCAAAGGGCCTTAAAATGATGAAATTAAAGTCAAAAGTATCCAAAAATTTGACAAAGAAATTTCAAAGGGGAAAGGAAACCCCTCAAGGAAACCCAAGAGCACAATCCTATGATTAATATTACGGGTGTAAATGAGAATAGAAGTCTTAATCTAGGATGCACAAGGCTTCTAGGGAGTCCTCGATATACTCTCGATGCGTGAGAGCTGTAGTGAACACGGTCGTCCTGGCAGGTGGGGAACCCGGTGAGATCTTGAAGGCTCGAGACCAACTCTTCCAAAGCCATCACAGGTATCACTGAAAAACCCGACACTCATGGTGTATGGCTGGATTGGGGTACAACTTTTCGTTCTCCCCTTTATACTTGCAGGGTACGCGTGGTTGGAATAGATCCCTTGGGGGTGATGAAATCCCAGCGAGGTCCCACTAAAGGCCTGTGTTTCCCTTTATACAGGCTCCACATGGAAGTCTGAGGGAAAGTGAAAACAAAATCGTACACTTGGGTAACACAAAAGTAAACAAGCACAGCAAACAATGAGATTTAATCCCCCTAATTAGACTATGTTTGAAAGCAGCAAAGATAATTTTTTGAAAGTCTGATTATGTAGATGCCCCCTGCAAACAAACGTTAGTTGTCTTCCTTCTTTTTCGCCTTTTGGTCAATTTTTGCCACAATATGCTGTAAAAACGTTAGTGAAAAATAGCAATATTCTCACCAAAACAACGTTAGAGAGTTATCACGTAACTATAGCAAAAAACTAGAGCAAAAACGAAGCCCAAAACGCCCATTTTACCCTCAGCTGTGTCTTTGTTAAAGTATTTACTTAACTCTTGTAAAGCCTTCTTGTAACGCCTTCTGTGAAGCGTTCTTAGTAACTCTATAAAGGATTCGTAAAGTGGCTGCCAGCTGTAAAGAAGCGTCACCTTGATTACGTAGTGACTGCCTTGATTCTGTAAAGTGACTATGATTACTGTAAAGAAATGACTGCCATGATTAGTATTGCCATGATTCTGTGAAATGACCTTGATTACTAATGAAACTGCCCTTGATTACGTAAAGTGACTACTTACTTGATTAGAATACAATGAAGAGCATTTACCCGCGAAGCTACGCGGTCTGTGGCTACCATGATTCTAGAAGTTTTTTCTAAAGCAACTCACAGAAAGATTAAATGCAAGACCCGTATGTAGGTCCCACCGGGCGTGCCAGAAATGTATACCTCGATATTTTATGCTACTACAAATGTGTGAATCTAACTAAGAAACATGAAAGACAAAACACCAAGGACACCTCAAGATTAGCCAAAAGAGAGTTACAACGAAAAGGAATGCAAATAAAATGAAACACAAACACTTTTACCTCCCTTGTTGTTGAAACTTCTTTGATTGGCCCTTGCTTGGATTGGTTGTGTGCTCCTTAGATGATAGATTGAGTGATTAAAATGCAAGCTTCAATATGCAAAATGATGGACAAAAGATGGTTGAATTATCTAAAAAGACTTGGACAGCATGTAGTTGTGAGAGTGAAAAGTGTTGTGAAGACAAAATGGCAGCATAAGGTTATGAAAATCAAAAGTGTTGTGGAAATGCCCTTGAGGAGGGGGTATTTATAGAGGAACTTGAATTCTCTAGAGAATTCAAGGGTCAAGATTGATCCAACAAGGCCAAGATGAAGGGCTATGGTGGGTTGAGAACCCACAAGCCCTCACATCTTGACATGTGGAGGGTGAAATGGACAAGAGGATATGAGGTGGAGATGAGTTGTCAAAAAGGTACATGAGGTGGAAAAGGACATGCACCTTGGGGGATGAGAGGATTTCCACAAAAAGGGGTTTCTTGTCCCCAAGTGGGAGTGAAAGGGACTTTTGAGGAATTTTAGAATTCCTCAAAAATCTACATGGGAAAAAGAAAGGTGGTTGGGAGGATAAATGTGAATTAAAAATTCACATTCATAAGATGATCTAGAGGATAAAAGGTGGGCTCCAAAAAGGTGGGACTTGGTCACATGTGGAGATTGTGACAAGTCCAAGGTTCTAGAAGCCTTGGGAGAATGGAATGTGAATTAAAAATTCACATTTAAAGGAGGGGAGTCTAGAGACAAATAAATGTGAATTAAAAATTCACATAGGAGAGAGGGTTATCATTAAAAAGGAAAAATGGAAGAATTGACCAAAAAAGAGGTGCTAAATTTAGTTAATGATTTTGGTTAAGGTTGTGCAAATATTGGATTAGGCTAATTAACAGAAGGTTAGAGGCAAGTGGCAAATGTTGGAGGATGTGACAAGGAGAGAGAAAGTGAGGAATTTTAAATTGATTTTTAAATCAAAAGGAGGATAAGTGACTAAATTAAATAAATTAGTGTATTTATTTAATTTAGAGAGGAATAAGGGAAAAGACAGTATTAATTATTAAATTAAATACTTTATGGGACAAAGGGGGTAATATTAATTTAATAAATTAATATTAATATGATAGGCGTGAACGCAACAAATTTAATCATATGGAAGTGATTAAATTTGGGTGTCTACACTTAGTAAAAAGCATTTATGTTAAAAAATTATGAAATTATGTTTTAGATCTAAGTAAAAAAATTGAAGAACACATGCTTCACAAAGGTTGAAAAGAGAATAGATAAAAAGGGTTATATAAATATTGATATAGGAAGTAGAAGAAACATGATCTTACTAGGTGATACAAAAGGAAAGGGTATAATTATCAAATGAGGAAGATTGTCAATGGGCCCTTGGTCTACTGGTGAATTTGAAAGGTTCAAAATGAGCCCACCAAGGATCAAGTCTTGCTGAGTGCAAAGCCCTGATGCCCAAAAAGGGATGAGGTTGAGATCGTGCTTGGGAAGATTTTGGAAAAATGGATACTATAGTCAATGGGAATGGATGCTCCCACCTTTGAGGCATAAACACAAGGATAGGGTTCCTATTTCACACTTGCTACACTCAAGGACACCTTAGAGATCTCAATCCAATGAAGAATGGAGAGAGATATATGACAATAAGGTATCCTAGGATATGAATTTCGATTACAAGAGGGCTTCACCACCAAGCTAGAGCGTGGAAAAGACAATGAAATACAAGATGAAATGCAAAACCCTAATATGATGAAAACTTGATTTAAATGACCTAGAAATGCCACAAGGACAAAATAGAAAGCTACAGAACATAATGTGTGCACTTGGAAACTTGAAGATGACTGGAAATAGCTCTAAAATTCTAAAAAATTAGAATTTTTGACCTATTGGGACTCATTTGCCATTCTAGGTGAATAAGTCTCAGTTCTAGATTTCTGCACAGGAACAAGTTTCGAGAAAATGGGTATCCAAATCTACAAAAATATCTGAAAAACACCTACAAAGGGACTCATTCACCACTTGTGGCGAATGAGTCCAGTTTGTCTTTTCTGGAAATTCAAAGTTCTCATCTACACCTCTCAATCTACTCTTTTTGATTCTCCAGGTTCACAGATCTGAAACTCTAATTTCGGGGCTATGAATGACCTTTTAGTGAATATTTTGACCTTGCAAGTAGGGAGATGACTCCAACAAGTTTGAAACCTAATATTCAATGATCTTTAAGTCTTCAAAGCACCTAGATCTGTAATCACACAAAGAGAGAGAGAGAGAGAGAGAGAGAGAGAGAGAGAAAATGTTGATTGTTAGGGAATGGGGGTTTTCCTTGGTCAAACCCCATTTAGGTAATTAAACCAAATGATGAAACAATGAGACAAGGACATGAAACATGAAACATAAGATATGAAACATGAACAATGATACCTTGAATGGTGTCTTGTGAATGATGTCTTATAAATATGCAACTTAACATGAAATGGTCATGAAAGATGTAGATCTTGATCTTTGACAATAGGTGTGGAACAATGCTTGACTATGGATCTTCAATGCTACATCACAACACTAGCTCAAAAATATCCTTGACATGATGATGGATCTTGAATTGTTGCATTAATGAAGAAATTTTCCCTTGAATGCCTTAGAAATGATCTTATGAAGTATTGAAATGCCTAACCTTTGAGTGCTTGACTTGATAATATGAATGTATGATGTTTCTTGCATGAAATGAGGATTTGAAAGCTCTTTTATATAGGAAATCCACTCACATGACTGTTAATTTGATCCCCAAGGCCAACATTAAAGAAATTTGAATTAAAAACCCACTTTTCCTGCTCAAAGCCTTAAAAATAGGCCAAATGGGACTCATTCACCATTTTGGGAAAATGAGTCCCACCTAGATGGGACTGATTCGCCCAAGGTGGTGAATGGGTCCCATAGGGGCTATTTTTCATGCTAAAGTGTTAGGGAGTGAAGAATTTTAGTTTTTTTATGTTGATATTATCAGGTTTTTGATCAAATATGCCTTGGGATGCACAATATGGGGTCATAGGGGCCTATTAATGGTGATATTAAGGTTATAAATGTAAGAGGGCCCAAAATCCAATGTGAAAGTTTAAATAAATACACTTTACAACACTAAATTAAGGAAAAATTGAGTCTATTTAGCTTAGAAGGGCCCTAAATCCCATGTGAATGTGTAAAACACATTACAACACTGGATTAGGTCCACTTTAGTTTACAAGCCTCCTAAATTCAATGTGAAGATGTAAATAAATACATTTTAAAACGTTAAATTAGGGAAACATTAAGTTAATTTAGCTTAAAAAGGGCCCAAGACCTAATGTGGATGTGTAAAACACCTCACAACACTAGACCGGGGCAACATTAAGTCCAATTTGTCATTAATTATTCCTAAATCAAACAAGGAAAAGGTGTACATTTTTGGTTACTCCATTTAGCCCCCACTTTAGTGAGAGGAATAACTTGCTTCAAACTCACACTAAAGTAGACATTCAAGAGGGGTCTAAGTGCGCTGATGTGGATGGTCTAGGATAACAAAGATTGAGGAGGCGGTCAAGCCCCCAGGATCCAAGATCCCATGTCCAAATGACATAAGCACAAAAGGACACACACAAGATGCAAGATATGCAGTAAAACAAGATACACAAACATGCAATTCCAAAGATATGAAGAAGAAAAGAAAGAACAAGATAGGTGATTTGATTAAAATGCGCTCACTTTGGGGCCACAGAACCTTAAGTTATCCACAAGGTGAGTAATCCACAATATGCGCACTCTAGGGCCATAGAGCTTCAAGTCATCCACAAGGTGAGTAATCCCAAAAGGGTAAGACACATATACACATGGCCGATATGTGCTCACACACACATGCGAGTAGCTATGGGGAAATTCATGCCTCGGATTAGGATTCCCACTCAAACCATACCAAATTTATACCCCTGATAACTTTAATAAGGAGCCACACAAAAATTAACTTCGAGCTCCATGAGGAAAGAAAAACTTTGTATGCTTGAAACTCATAGACATTGTAAATGCAAAATAGTGTACGGTTTGTTCAAAGGGATTTTTCTTAGTTCATGAAAGGTCTCTTCTTAGGGAATATCGTGCCTAATGTTTCCAAGAGAGGACAAGTCAAAGAAATATCATGCTCTCGAAGGAAATCAAGCCCAATGGAACCACCAAGAAAAGGATGCATCGCAAGAAGAAACCAAATCACACAATGAAACATGAGTGTCGATGTATGCCCCCACTTTAAAGTAGTTACTAACACAATTGTTGTGAGAAATTGCTTTAAAGTAGAAGACATGAGAGATTATTCAGAAATCCCTATGCCAATTCATATGTTTCCAAATCGAACTACATCATGAATGCGTATGTCACTGGTGATCCAACTTAAGGCATGTCATCCACATCCCAAGCTTTCTCTTATATGTACATGAAAGGTGATCAACTAGCCAAAAGAGACAACAACAAGTGACATATGAGGACAAGGCTATCTAACCTCTTGCCCCCACTTAGTGTAGGACAAGGGTGAGCCGAATAGGATAAAAGTAAGTATCGGTTAGAGGAATTAGGTGCTTCAACTCAAGGAAGAGCACCACACTCCTAAAGATGTTGAATTCGATTACTTAGATCCTTACATTCATTAGTGGAATGACCATGAACACTATCATATGCACATAATTAAGTCTTGTAATAAAATTTATTTCGTGTTCTTGGGGGGAGAGATATTAGACGATCTTGGAGGAGTTTAGCCAAGATACTCTCTTGATCAATAGAAGATGTTCCTTTATTTTGCGATAAATATATCTCTTGCTTAGTACAGGATGTCATACCTACGCAAGACTCTTTAGATTGTGAGATTTTGTTCCCTCCTTGAATGGAGGATGTAAAATCTAATGAATTCAAATCAGTAGTGTTTTGCAAGATGACATTGACATTAAGCAAGGATTTCCTTGTTTCTTGTGTTTCTTGCAAAGGATAACTTTCAAGACCACTAATGTCTATCAGTTCAAGATGCATTACTATTAAAGTTGGCTTAGAAGAATCTTTTGTGATAGTGTTGATATTAAATGAAGGCTTGTTTGTTTCTTTCAAGGGGCAATAACCAAGACCACTAGTATTTTCTTGCGTGTGAGGCTCTATAGGGACATGGATACCTTGTTCTCTAGCACCACATCCTTTTCCACTATAACCGAGTTGTTTCATAAGTTCATAACCTTTTCCATAAAGATTTTTCATTTCTTTTGGATTTGGTGGTTGTTCGTAATCAGCTTCATCAAAGGTTGTTGTGTAATTTTTTGGAATTTGTTCTAAAGGGGTTGAGGTGGATGCTTTCTAAGGGTCTTCCGAATTTTTTGTTGACATTACCGCTTTCTCTTTTCCCTTTTCAAAGTCTTTGTGTATGATCTTCTATTGTCCCATGAATGTTGGATCAAAGTCTAAGGAACCCCAATCATCTTCTAATAGCTTTGTGAATTTTTCAATGTATTTTTCTTTGTCTTTTTTGTTGCATGGGTTCTACTTATGTGGTTGGTGTTAATATTTTCAAGTGGTTCTCTTTGTTTTTCTCAAGTTGTAAGACACTATAAGGCTCAGGATCAGTGTCAAGTGTGTACACTTTGTTGTTGTAGATGTATTTCATTTTACGATGAAGAGTAGAAGGCACCACATTCATTGCATGAATCCATGGTCTTCCTAAGAGAAGATTATATGAGAGATCATGTGGCATAACATGGATGGGTGTTTCCAATGTGGCCTTCCCAACTATAATAGGCAAAGTGATTACTCCGAGCGATTTCTTTCCTACACTGTCAAATCATCTAATAGATAAAGAGATAGGTTGAATGTTTGATTTATCTACACCAAAACTATCCAAAAGGGTTGATCCATTGTCAATTGGTGATCCCACAATAGTGGTTTACAATTTTTGGAAAAACTAGACAGTGAATTTTTAACTAAATCTTCACTTTCAGGCACCTATAGCGGCTAAACCGTGAGGAATTTGAAGACGATGCAAACTAGAGTTTCGTGAAATTTTGTCTATAGATTCTAAATATATTTTTTCAAAATATTTGGAATCAGATTGCACTTGTTTTTCCATCTCCCTCGAAAACTAGTTTTTTTCAGAAAACAACATTTTTAAAAAGTGACACTCACCGTATAATGCATAACTTTTTTTCCATGAAGAATAAAATTCTAATTATTTTTAATTTAGATTTGTAACTCCGATATCTAGTGCTTCCACTTGGTTAGATAGTTTTTTATTGAATATTTTTTCTTCAATCAAGTTTAAGTCAAACCAATTACAATTCAGACATAGCGCAACCATATAATGCATAACTTTTATTGTATGTATCGAAATTCAATTTTTTTTTTTTGGATCAAGGACTTCAATATCTGGTGCACTCATATTTTTCAAAAAAAAAATTGATAATCTGCTATTTTTCCACATGTGTAGAAAAAAGAGCTTGATTTTCGTTGAAAAACCTATGCTTAATAAAACTAAAAAAAAAATCCATAATAAAACCAAAACATATTAAAATTATAGTTGTTGGATAGCTTGTTCCGAGGACTACCTAATTCCAGTTGGGTTTGTGAAGTCTCCTCTATTTTCATCCTCAACTCGAGCTTCGAAGCATAAAAATCTAGACTTTCAAAGTGCCTGAGGGGGAGAATGAGGGCAAAGGGGGGTTTGAGAAAACCCATAGGGGTTTGCTCGAATCCCCTTTCCTCTTGCATTTTCATTTTTTTTGGGTGGGAAATGTGGGGCCAGTATTTAATGGGTTCGATCGAACATACAAGTTCGTTCGAACCCCTAAAACTATTTTTTTTTGCATGGGGTCATTTTTTGCCAGTTTTCCTTCCTCACTCGAATTGTAAACCATTTTTTTAGGTTTACCCCAATGAGGGTTCTCTTTATCCCTTTTATTTTGTAGTGAGATATTATTATGAAAGCTTCATGTTGTTTTTGCACTTCCAAAGGGGGGAGGTCACTTTGGTGGAAAACAATGTTAACATTTATTCCTTTAATCATGGTTGTTATGTCATTCGGGTTTTCCCTAGAGGGAACCACAACTTGTTGCAAGGCTCTTTGAAGCATAGTGTGATAATTAGGTGAATTCTAAATTAACTCCCATAGGGATATCTTTGCGGGAGTATTCTTAAGTTGTTCAACAAGATCATACTCCTTCCCACTATGCAAAGTTAAACAGGGAGCACTAGGAAAAATGGAATTAGGCAAAGGTAAAGGTATCGGGGTTGGTTGTTGTGGTTGTAGATTATTTCTAGTGTTGTATGTATGAGCAACGGTATTATGACTTGGTTGCTACAAAATATTATTCCTAGGTGGGTAGAGGATGAATTCAAGTTTGTTTTGAGTTTGTGGTTTGTGTGAAGGGGGTAAAGGATTAGAGGATTCTTAGGATGTCCCACAGGATATTTATGAGGTCCAATAGTCAAGGGGGATCTAATGGACACTTGTGCATTCATAACCTCAGTGGTCTTGGTTTGATATATCTCTAATAAAGGGAAATCTGGTATCACCTATTTGTCATCACCTAAGGAAGCCACCTTATTATTGTTGTCATTTTCTCACACCATGATATTCTCCCAAGGAGGAGAGTTGTTAGGAGAACTACAAACCAAATTTTCTTGAAATTTAAGGATTGGTTCTTCTAAAATGACTTCATCACAACTTGGGGAATGATCAATGGTTGAATTGTGTTGTTTATTAATAGTGGGGATATTAGGAGAAGGCTCTATTTGTTTGTCATTTTTTTCTAAAGTCTAATTCTCTTGTGCCATACTATCTAACCTAGTAGGAGAGCTTGTAAGATGTTCATCACATTCCACGGTAATATTTTGTAAAGTAGCTTCATCACAAGTAGGGGAGGCACCAAGAGAAGGACAACTATGATTTTCATGCTTACCAAATAGATCTTCCCAAATGGTAGGGGCATTAGGGAAGGGATGAGCAAGATTATCATGACCCTTGAAATAGGTGCATCTTCTAACACTAACCTATCCTCTTCGCATCGAGGAGGGATAGTAGGAGAAGGACACTTTTGATTGTCATGGTCATCTATGATATCATCCTCTTTGGCTAAAACATTTTCACAAGAAAATGATGAATGGAGATTCGGTAAGGTGACATTTAGAAATGTTTCTATGATATCATTTTCTTGTTTTCTAATATCTTCCAAAGGGGGAGGAGGAGAGGGACAATCAAGACTCTCAATGCTTGTATCTTCTTTCACCAAGATACCTTTGTCACTAATAGGAGAGGAATTGGGCTCAAAGAACAAGTATGATTGTTATGATTGTCTACACTTGCATCCTCTTATGTCATGACATTATTACAAATTCGATAGATACTAGGAGGGTATTCAACATGCTTAAATCAAAGGTTTTACTTTGCTTTCCTAGATTATGCCCCTAAGTAGAGAAAATAGAATCATACAAGCCACTTGATATTCTAGAAACACTAAATGCTAGAAAAGAACGCATGCTAACATAAGAAAGTAATCTCTCTAAATTATGCAATGTTTCTAAAATGTAAACAAATGTCCTATAGATCTGAAACTTTTAATAGTGAAATGATTTTTGAAATGCTTTTAAAATGACCTCACTACATGGATGTTTGACCTAGATGCATAAAACAGATGTTCCTGAAACTTTCCAGACTTATACTATATGTTACCAGCAAGCTTAAGAAGCACAAAAATGAGGTTTTTGATGCTTTAAAACATAGTTTAAAAATCTAGAATGGGACTGATTCGCCCAGAGGGGCAAATGAGTCCTAGTTAGGTTTTTTTTTTCAAAATTTTCAAAAAAAATCAATTGTTTTTTATGTTTTTTATGTTTTATGACCTGAAGACTAAATGCAAATGAAGATTCTGAATGATTTTCAATGAAATTAAATGAAAAAATGCAAGCTATATGAGCTTTCACTAATGCAAACTTTGAAACCCTAGAATGCAAATTAACCAATGCAAAACCTAATGCAATGTTAAAGCAAGCCAAAACTAGGATGAAAATGCACTCCAAATCAGAATTATGATGTTGTAAATGTAGTCAATGGAAATGGATGCTCCCCACCTTTGAGGCATAAACACAAGGATAGGGTTCCTATTTCACACTTACTACACTCAAGGAGACCTTAGAGATCTCAATCCAATGAAGAATGGAGAGAGAGATCTGACAATAAGGTATCCTAGGATATGAATTTGGATTACAAGAGGCGTTAACCACCAAGCTAGAGCTTGGAAAAAAATGAAATGCAAAACCCTAATATGATGCAAACTTGATTTAAATGACCTAGAAATGCCACAAGAATAAAACAAAAAGCTACAAAACAGAATGTGTGCACCTGGAAACTTGAAGATGACTAAAAACAACTCTAAAATTTTGAAAAATCTAAATTTTTGACCTACTAGGACTCATTCACCATTCTGGGCGAATTAGTCCCAATTCTAGATTTTTGCACAGGAACAAGGTTCAGGCAAATGGGTATCCAAATCTGCAAAGATCTCTGAAAAACACCTACAGTGGGACTCATTCGCCACTTATGGTGAATGAGTCCAGTTTGGCTTTCTGGAAATTCAAAGTTTTGATCTACACCTCTTAGTTTGCTCTTTCTGATTCTCCAGGTTCGCAGATCCGAAACTCTGATTTTGGGGCAAAGAATGACCTTTTAGTGAATATTTTGACCTTGCAAGTAGGGAGATAACTCCAAAAAGTTTGAAACCTAATCTTCAATGATCTTCAAGTCTTCAAAGCACCTAGATATGTAATCACACAAAGAGAGAGAGAGAGAGAGAGAGAGAGATGTTGATTGTTAGGGAATAGGGGTTTTCCTTTGTCAAACCCCATTTAGGTAATTAAACCAAATGATGAAACAATGAAACAAGGACATGAAACATGAACAATGATACCTTGAATGGTTTCTTGTGAATGATGTCTTATAAATCTGCAACTTAACATGAAATGGCCATGAAGGATGTAGATCTTGATCTTCGACAATAGGAATGGTACAATGCTTGACTATGGATCTTCAATGGCACTACATTACAACACTAGCTCAAAAACATGCTTGATGCTTGATATGCTTGACATGATGATGGATCTTGAATTGCTGCAACAACTAATGAAGAAATATGCCCTTGAATGCCTTAGAAATGATCCTATGAAGTCTTGAAATACCTAACCTTTTAGTACTTTACTTGATAATATCAATATATGATGTTGCTTGCATGAAATGAGGATTTGAAAGCTTTTTTATATAGGAAATCCACTCACATGATCGTTAATTTGATCCCCAAGGCTGACATTGAAGAAATTTGAATTAAATACCCACTTTTCCCACTCAAAGCCTTAAAAATAGGCCAAATGGGACTCATTTGCCATCCTAGGTGAATGAGTCAAGCCAAATGGGACTCATTCCCCATCCTGGGTGAATGACTCCCACTTGGATGGGACTCATTCACCCGAGGTGGTGAATGGGTTCCACAGGGGCTATTTTTCACGCTAAAGTGTCGGGGAGTGAAGAATTTTAGTTTTTATGTTGATATTATGAGGTTTTTGATCAAAATATGTGTTGGGATGCACAATATGGGGTCATAGGGGCCTATTAATGGTGATATGAAGGTTATAAATGTAAGAGGGCCCAAAATCCAATGTGGAAGTGTAAATTAATACACTTTACAACACTAAATTAATGCAATATTGAGTCTATTTAGCTTAGAAGGGCCCTAAATCTGATGTGAATGTGTATTTAACACATTACAACACTAAATTAGGTCCACTTTAGTTTACAAGCATGCCTCCTAAATTCAATGTGAAGATGTAAATAAATACATTTTACAACATTAAATTAGGGAAAAGTTAAGTTAATTTAGCTTAAAAAGGGCCCAAGACCTAATGTGGATGTGTAAAACACCTCACAACACTAGACCAGGGTGACATTAAGTCCAATCTGTCATTAATTATTTCCAAATCAAGTAAGGAAAAGGCATACTTTTTCAGTGACTCTAGATACCCCTCAGTCCTTGGCTCTAAGCCAAAGGGGACCCCCTTAGGGGTATCTCCAAAGAAACAAAAATGAGGAAGATCAATTAGAAATGAAGTAAATTCTACAAGTGATAAGATATTTCTAGGCTTGAATAAAATTAATAGAAAATAATACATGCAATCTTCGAGGATAAGACAAGGAGAAAAAATGAAGTGAAAATATATTAGGCTCAACAAAATGTAAAAGGGAGAATAGTATTCTAATATTCAATTAATCTTTTATTCATGTTATCTTTAATCTAGAATCTAATTGGGCGGGGGCCCTAGCTCGGTTGGCTAGGTAATTTCGTTGCGGCTCTGCTGGTCAAGAGTTCTAGTCTCCCCCGTCCCGTGGTACCGGAGGGCGTGTCGCGCCAGCGCTGCCGGTCACGTTAAAAAGTTTACCAGGCACATTGTAGTTTATAGGGGGTCGTGCTACCCGATTCCTGCAATCTAAAAAAAAAAATCTAGAATCTAATTGAAATATAAATCATAGTAAACTTTTATTAGGTTTTCAAATTCTAAATAAAAGAAGAAAGAGATATTGTTTATAGAACAAAAATGAGATGGAGTTTAGAAAGCACAGTTGTTTGCTAGAGAATATTTTTTTGATGCTAAAATTGGATTGTATTTTTTCTCTAAATAATTTTATAAATTTTTATGTGAAACTATATGTGGTCTGTAATGTTGTAAAATTGCACCCCTCACAATTTCACATACATTCTTGTATCCACTTTAGTGTCCACTCAGTATTTGTGTAGGCTCATTTTAGCCCCTACATCAACCTTTCTCCCTCTCAGGATGCTCAGGACCCCCATTTCAATACCTACCTTTGCACGCACTAGCTTTGCATCGAACCTTGTGCTTTTCTCATTCCCGTTGTTTTATAGTGTGATTTGTATGGACACTAGTGCGCCGCACAGACATCTGCATGCCACGCTAGCGTCCCATGACATTTCAACATTCAAATGGTCATTTTTGAGTGCCTTGCCACTTGTTAGCTACTTTTTTTTGTGGTAACAGCCGGGATGCCTTGTAAGAGATCGGGAACCTTCTTTTCCCTCCTATTCTCTCTTTAAATGCTATTTTTTCAATTCATTTGGGATTCTTGGCTTCTCTCTTGGACATTCTCTCTCTCTTTCCTCACTCTCTCAAGCTTGCATATCTCTCTACAATTTGCTACAATAACACTCTCTAAAGATCTCACAACACTCTTTGTTGCAACTCTCTTGGCTCTCATTGCTTTATCTTTCTCCTTAGCTTCCTGAAGCCTTGCAGGTGATATCTATCTTGTGCCTTGTATCTTTGTGCATCTTGGGATTTCTCACATCCCCTATCTATTGCATCTCTATTTCATGATATGGGTTCTCCTTTGAAAGGTTTGTTTTTATCACTCTTGCATTCATTTCATTTCTTCTTATTATTTCTCTCTCTATCTAGCTGTTCATGGAGGTGGGAACACCGAAATGAGGGTAGGACTGAGGAAAGCCACTAAACAACCCCAACATTTTTCCCTTGGTCTTATGTGTGCAGGTATTGGAGATATTTCTTTGCTAGAGGCTTCATCGCTTGGTTGGTTGTGAGCATTTTCTATCTCTTATTCTCTTGCTTTATCACTTACATTTTACTTAATTTACTTCATTTCATTCTTTGTTATTCTCTATCATATTCCTACATTCTTAAGAGTTTTTAGCAATCAGATTGTTAGTAGTTACTTTGTTGTTTTCTATGACATTCTCGATTTTCAGTCTATATGAGATGCCAACATGTCACAATATCGTCTATATGTTGTGTTGTTGTCCTTTGGCTGAGAACTCATTATTTTTTCTGAAAAACCTCAGTGACCTACTCATTTTGATTCTAAAATTCTCACTCTATTCCTTGAGGTAGTTTAGGGCAGTTTTTTCCATGGAACTCTCTTGAAAATAAAGAGACTCATGAGCAGTGAATCCCCCTTCTCTACATGGTCATGTGAGAAATTATATCTTTTTGGCAAGGTGGTGTCTTTTGTTTGAGGATGTATCTTATACAATAATGGTTGTCCCTATAAAATTTGTCACTTGCAATGAAACCTTGATATCTAGATTGGGTGTTGATGTAGATACATTTTCACACTTCATAAGAAAAAATTCCTAAATGACAATAAAACCCTTAACAAAAACATTTAGCATGTTGTAATGGATCCCTAGAAGACATGCATGGTGACTAGATGATGAGATGTAGTATCTAAATGTCGGTGCAAATACATCTAGGGAGATAAATAATGGAGAACTATGAGCATTTCTCATGTTCATGGCTCCTCCTTTGTTGTTGGTTGTGTGTGCATGTCCTGTTTAATAACAATTTCTCCTATGTCTATTAAAATTATTTCTTCACTTCTAATAAAAAATTATGAGATTATTTTTTACTATAAATGAAAATAGAAAGGATAGGGTTGTGAATTGGAGTTAAAAAGGTGGGGGTTTGAATAAGAAAAATTAGTTTTTGGAAGTTACGGATGCTTTTGTTGGATGTAGTGGTTGTGTTTCTGATATGTGGTTGTCATTGATGTCAACACCATTAGAATTAGTGCATTTGAAGTTGTATATGTCGAGGATATTGAGAAAATTGTAATATAATGAGTTGTAGGTTGTCAGTGGTGAAGTGAAGTTCTCTGTCGATGAGTTCCATACATTTTTTATCAGAGGTTGTAGACTAAAGGGTTTCTTGTTGAGTATATCTAGTTCATCCATGTTGATTTTCATAGATCCGCGTGAAGATTTGATCGAGTTATGAATATTTGTATTTTGACAATTTTTTCGTTACTTCAGTTTGTGTTCCTGAATGAAAATTATGCGATTCCAGTTAGTTCAGTTGCTGCGGATGCTTCTCTAGTGATTCATGACATTTTTGGATGTTTCTAGTTTGTGCTCTATCTATGTTACATGTCCGTGTTGATCTTTGTGCTCGTGATTGGTGATTTTATTTTGTGTGTTCATGTTTTTCATGTTCCTGGCTGACAAGGTGTTTGAAGCGTGTTGTGGATCTTCAAGGAATAATTTTTGAAGGTGGTTTGTGTTCGAAGTTATTATTTTGGGTCTTCACTATGTTGTGGCAGACCTTGGTTGATTCGCATTGAAAATTCTTTATTGTTTTGGGCTGACAGTTTGTATTCATTTTATTATTTTGTTGAAGTTGACTTGTAGCAATTTAATTTCTTGTTGCGGATATATATAAGCGATTGTTTACCTCATTTGACTGTGAATTCCGAATGTGTGTGTGTGTGTGAAAATAATGTTCTAAATCATTCAAAGGTAGAACAAAGTGTGAAGAAGAGTGAAGAAGAGTGAAGAAGTGTTCATGTGCTTAACCAAAACTATAATCAGGCATTAGCAGATGCTATTTTCTCAGTTCAAAATTTGGATGGTTGTAATCTGAATCTTTCTATAAGACAATGTGTCTTCCTTTGTAATTGAGCAGTGAGCTCTAGGTAGTGTTCCTGCATGCATGTGCATTCCCCATTTATTTCTTTATACTTTTAACAGGGTATAATCTTGTGGACTAACCTCCACCGTGGTTTTTCCCCTAACATGGTTTCCACGTAAAAAATCTTGGTGTTATGTGTGTTTCTGATGTGTTGATGATTTATGCTTTCATGGTTAATAATTAGATTTGAGAATAAGGTTAATAAAGTTGATAAGTTTTTAAAATTCTGTGACAACTGATTCACCCCCCCTCTCAATTGTCTACCCTTGTGTTGCCAACAATTGGTATCAGAGCAGGTTCCTTGGAAGAAGTTTAACAGCTTGAGGTGATCTAGGATGGCAGCATATAAGAAGGATAGTCTGAGATTTGATGGAACAAATTATTCTTTGTGGAAGACTCGAATGGAGTGTCATTTGAGATGTATTGGTGAATCCTACTAGGGCATTACAAGTAATAGGTATGTTATTCCTCAATATGGTCCTACTACTATTGCTGAGCTTAGGGATGTTGAATACAATATCAGGGCTAAGGAAGCATTATTGAGTGCTTTGACTGATTCTGAGATGACAAATGTTATGGATCTGAAGACTACTTATGAGATCTGGAAAAATTTGGAAACTTTGTATGAAGGTGATGCTAATGTGAAGATTGCTAAGTTGCAGAGTCTGAAAGGGAAATATGAAATGTTGAGAATGGGTGATGATGAAAATGTTACTACTTTCATGCAAAGAGTGAATGAACTTGTATGTGGTATTAGATGTGCTAGTGGACAGTTGGATGAACCAGGAATTGTTGCTAAAGTGCTTAGATAATTGCCTGCTGCATTCAAAGTCAAAGATACAACTATTGAAGAGCTCCAAACTGTGACAAATGTAACTAGAGACATGTTGATTGGTAAACTTACAGCTTTTGAGTTAAGTGAATTTGGAGATTCCCTTCCTAAGGTTGAATATGCATTCAAGGCTACTACATCTGGAAGAGAAAATCAGAGATATGATCTGGGTGAAAGTTCTTCTAGAAAGGTATTCAAGTATGAGGAAGAAATGAGGCAGATTGAAGAAGAAGAAAGAGAATTGAATGAGCTTGAAGCGCTTATTTTCAAAAGAGAAAAGAGAATTGAATGAGCTTGAAGCGCTTATTTTAAAAAGAGAAGCCAGAGGTCAAGGTAATTATAAAGGAAAGTTGGCTCTTAAATGTTTCTCTTGCAACAAGATAGGTCATTTTGCATCAAGGTGTCCAGAAAGAGTTCCTAGGTCAAGACCTAACAAGCATAAATTTAAAAAGAAGTGTTACTATGTTGTTGATGAAGGTGTGACAAATGATGAATCTGATAAAGGTGGGGACGAATGGGTATTTATTTCTATCAAGGAAAATAATCCTGTGTCTACTGAATCTGTGAGTTTTACAAATGTGGAGAAAGCCCTAGTTGCTCGAGTTGAAGAGAAAGATGAATGGATAATTGATAGTGGATGTTCACATCACATGATAGGTGATAAAAGAAAATTTGTGAGCTTGGAAAAGTATGATGGTGGTGTTGTGAGATTTGGTGATAACATAGCTGGTGTGATCAGTGGCAGAGGATGCATTTCTCTTGATGGTAAGAATAATACTGATGATGTCCTATATGTGGAAGGTCTGAAACATAATCTTTTAAGTGTTGGACAAATGGTTGATAAGGGTTACAATCTTCAGTTCAAGGATGGAAAGTATAGAATATCAAGGGGTGTTCCGGAAATGTAATTGCTTCAGGTACAAAAACAAGAGGTAATATCTTTCACCTGAATGCTGCTAGTAAAAGTTGTTTGATTGCTCAAGTTGATGAAACTTGGTTGTGGCATAGGAGAATGTGTCATGTTAACTTTGATAACATTGTCAAGATAAGTTCTACTAAGGTTGTGAGAGATCTTCCTAAGTTGGTAAAACCTACTAATGCAATATGCAAGGAATGTCAATTGGGGAAACAAACTAGAATTTCATTTTAGAGGAAACAACATTGTTCAAAAGAATTGTTGGAGCTTGTGCATACTGATTTATGTGGTCCTTCTAGAATCAAAAGTTTACAAGGTTACAGGTATTTCATGTTTCTTATTGATGATTATTCAAGAATGATGTGGGCTACTTTCTTAAGGGAGAAATCTGAAGCTCTGAAAAAGTTCAAGATCTTTAAAGCTATGGTTGAGATAGAGATAGGGCTAAAGATTAAATGTTTAGATAGAGGTGGTGAATTCATTTCCGGTGAGTTTAATTCTTTTTGTGAAGTGCATGAGATAAAGAGACAATTATCTGCACCGCGGACACCTCAGCAAAATGGAGTTGTGGAAAGGAAGAACAAGACAGTTCAAGATGCTGCTAGAAATATGATGTTGGAAGGAAATGTTCCTCAGATCTACTGGAGAGAAGGTGTGAGTACGGTTGTTTACATCCTCAACAGGGTACAAATCAAAGGTGATACTGGTAAGACCCCTTTTGAGCTATGGACTGGTCATAAGCCCACTGTTAGATATTTCAAAATCTTTCGGAGTAGATGCTATATCAAAAGAGATGAAGATATAGGGAAGTTTGATGCTAGGAGTGATGAAGGAATCTTTCTTGGTTATTCTACTAAAAGCAAGGCCTACCGATGTTACAACAAGAGACTAAAGAAAATGGTTGAAAGTGAAAATGTTAAGGTTGATGAAGACATTACTAGACTTGATCTAGAACCTATGGATATGATTCTGATGATCAGAATGACAGTACAAACAAAGGTCAGACTTCAAATCAAGTTCAGATCATTTCGGTGAATCAAGAAGATCAAGAGGAAGGAGAAACTAGTGAAAGTGCAGAAGTGAGAGCACAAGATCCTGAAATTCAAGAACATCCTAAGACTCCAAGGTATGTGAGATTAAATCATTCAAAAGATCAAAAAATTGGCGATAAGAATAAAGATGTCCAGACTAGGAGAAGAATTGTAGAAGAATACTATTTGATTTCAAATACTGAGCCTAACAGTGTGAATGAAGCATGCAAAGATGAACATTGGGTTGAAGCAATGAAAGAAGAGTTACAACAAATTGAGAAGAATGATACATGGATTCTTGTTCCTAGACCTAAGGATAAAAATGTCATTGGAACTAAATGTGTCTTTAGAAACAAATTGAATGAGCAAGGTGAAGTGGTTAGAAACAAAGCAAGATTGGTATGTAAAGGATATTCACAGATGGAAGGAATTGACTTTGAAGAGACTTTTTCCCCTATTGCTAGAATTGAAATTGTGAGATTATTTCTTGCTTATGTTGCTTACAAAGACTACAAGGTTTATCAAATGGATGTCAAGTCAACATTTCTAAATGGAGAATTGGAAGAAGAAGTGTATGTTGAACAACTTGATGGATTTCAATTGACTGATCAGGGAGATATGTTTTGTCAGTTGAAGAAAGCATTGTATGGACTTAAGCAAGCCCCTAGAGCATGGTATGTCAGATTGGATAAGTATCTGCTAAAGCTTGGATTTAACAAAGGTATTGCTGATAGTAATTTGTATTTCAAGATTGATCATAATAAAGATTTGATTGTGGAAGTCTTTGTTGATGATATCATTTTTGGAGGAGATGATAGTTTGTGTATGAAGTTTGCTAATTAGATGTAGAATGAGTTTGAGATGTCAATGATTAGAGAGATGAAATTCTTCTTGGGATTGCAAATTACTCAGTTAGATAAAGGGATCTTTATATCTCAGTCCTTGAATATGTGAAAGAGTTGCTGAAGAAATTTGGTATGGAAGATTCAAAGCCAGTCAGTACACCTATGGTGAACGGATGTAAGTTGACAATAGATGATGATTCTCCGAAAGCAAATTAGACTAGATACAGATCGATGATTGGAGGATTGCTTTATTTGACTCAAACTAGACCTGATATCATGAATGATGTATGTATTGTTGCAAGATTTCAAGCCGATCCTAAGGAATCTCATGTGACTGCTGTGAAGAGAATTTTCAGATACTTGAAATGGACAGTTGATTTTGGTCTATGGTATGCTAAAGATGATGATCCTACTTTGAGTGCCTTTACTGATGTTGATTAGATAGATGTGGATGACAGAAAAAGTACTAGTGGTGGTGCATTTTCTTGGGAAAGAAGCTGATTTCATGGTTAAGTAAAAAAAAGAATGTCATTTCTTTGTCTACTCTAGAGGCAGAATACATTGTTGTTGCTAGCAATTGTACTCAAGTATTGTGGATGAAGTAGATGTTGAAGGATATCAGAGTTGTGTATGATGAGTCTATTGCCATATTTTGTGATAATTCAAGTGCTATTAATATTTGTAAGAATCCGGTGTTGCATTCAAAGACCAAGAATATATCTATCAAGTTTCACTTCTTGAGAGAGAAGGTAAGTGAAAAGGAAGTCAGATTGGAGTATGTGCCTACTAAGGAGCAGATTGCAGATATCTTTACAAAGTTGTTGCCTAAGGATACTTTTGAGTATCTCAGAGGGAAGTTAGGGGTGATTACCCCTCCAAATCAGAACTAAGATGCATTGCTTTGCATCAATCCGTGCATTTCATAGTCATATCTTGATTTGGATTGATGTTGTGGTGGCTGCTACTCAGGGGAGTAGTCAAATGTTCAAATCTGTGGTTCAGAGTTTGTGTGGAGTAAGGAGATCTTTGAAATTGGTGTCAAAGGGGGAGGAGATTCATGTGAAAATTTTTGCGACGAGAAGAGTCATGTTGAGGAGAAAAGAGTCAGAACCTGAGGAGGAGTAAGTGTAGTGAAGTTGATGGTGTTTTTCACATCATGTGTTTCCATCAATTGCAAAGGGGGAGATTGTTGGATGTTTTGGTTGTGTTGCTAATATGTGGTTGTCATTGATGTCAACACTATTAGCATTAGTGCATTTGAAGTTGTATATGTCGAGGATATTGAGAAAATTGTAATGGAATGAGTTGCAAGTTGTTAGTGGTGAAGTGTCTGTCGGTGAGTTCCGTACGTTGTTGATCAGAGGTTGTGGAATAAAGATTCTCTTGTTGAGTATATCTAGTTTATCCATGTTGAGTTTTAGAGATCCGCATGAAGATTTGATCGAGTTATGAAGATTTGTATTTTGACAGTTTTTCTGTTACTTCAGTTTGTGTTCCTGAATGAAGATTATGCGATTCTAGTTAGTTCAGTTGTTGTGGATGCTTCTCTGGTGATTCATGATGTTTGTGGATGTTTCTAGTTCATGTTCTATCTGTGTTGCACGTCTGCGTTGATCGTTGTGCTCGCGATTGGTGATTTTCTTTTGTGTGTTCATGTTTTTCATGTTCATGGCCGACAAGGTGTTTGAAGCATGTTGTGAATCTTTGAGGAATAATTTTTTAAGGTGGTTTGTGTTCGAAGTTGTTATTTTGGGTCTTCAAGTTATGTTGTGGCCAACCTTGGTTGATTTGCATTGAAAATTCTTTATTGTTTTGGGCCAACAGTTTGTATTCATTTTATTATTTTGTTGAAGCCGACTTGTGGCGATTTAATTTCTTATTGCGGATATATATAAGCGATTGTTTACCTCATTTGAGTGTGAATGTCAAATGTCTGTGTGCGCAAATAATGTTCTAAATCATTCGAAGGCAAAGCAAAGTGTGAAGAAGAGTGAAAACATGTTCATTTGCTTAACCGAAACTGTAATGAGGCATTAGCAGATGTTATTTTCTCAGTTCAAAATCCAGATGGTTGTAATCTGAATCTTTCTGTAAGACAGTGTCTTCCTTTGTAATTGAGTAGTGAGCTCTAGGTAGTGTGTCTAAATGCATGTGCATTCCCCATTTATTTCTTTATACTTTTAACAAGGTATAATCTTGTAGACTGACCTCCACCGTGGTTTTTCCCCTAACAGGGTTTCCACATAAAAAATATTGGTGTTATGTGTGTTTCTGATGTGTTGATGATTTATGCTTTCATAGTTAATAATCAAATCTGAAAATAAGGTTAATAAAGTTGATAAGTTTTTAAAATTCTGTGACAACTGATTCACGCCCCCGCCCTCCCCGTCTCCCTTCCCCCTCTCTCTTAGTTGTCTGCCCTTGTGTTGCCAACAACTTTTGCATATAGTCATATTTTAGTTGTCCAAGGGCCTAAACTATAAGCATGGTGGCATCCAAGGTGGTTTCATGATAGAGATTAAAAACATGGATATATGGATCACAAAAGACTAAATATAAAATGGGTTACAAAACTATAGTATATTTATATGCTAAACAATAACAAAAAAATATTAAAATATTTTATTAAATAAAAAGACTAATTTTAGATACTAAATAAGAAGGGATTTCAGTGCTAATCAATTTTAAAGATCACCTTTCTATGTTTGTAAATCATACATCTTGTTAGGAAAGGACTTCAAAACCTCTTACATGACACATATAACAAATACACATTGCAAATGGCTTATGTCTTTAGCAAATTGCACTCCCAAACTTGCAATGATACATCCATGAGTATATTTAATTTTCATTTAGAAAATAGAATCCACTTATTCAACTTACTTTTAAGTATAAAGAGAAATTGATAAAATTATCTATATCCCTTTCCATGAAGATGGAGGAGGTGTTTCTGATTTCATCCATGTATAATCACTTCCACTATATCGATCTCCATGGACAGCACCAGAAGAAACTATGGCTTCTATTTCTTTTATATCATCTAGAGAAAGCTTCACAAAAAAAGCATCAATATTCTCTTCCAAATTATTAACTTTGGTTGTCCCTGGAATTGGAGAAACGTCACTTCCTTGATGCTGAACCCAAGCAAGTGCAAGTTGTCCTGGAGTGCACCCCTTACTCGAAGCAATAGTACATAACTTTTCAAATATAACCTTGTTCCTTTCAAGGTTCTCTCCTGAAAACCTCGGCAAAATCTGAAAAGAAAAAACACACTTTAACAAAATCACATATCATACCAGGGATAGATTTAAGAAAGCACAATCTTAACTACAGAAAACAGAATGAAGCTCAGAACTTTTTATTTGTGAATATGGGTCTTCAATCAATGAACAAAGCAAAGGCCTTCAAAAAGCTACCCACTTTCTATGTTATGTATACTCCCGTACCCCATGAACCTCCAATAGACTTTCTACAATATAATACAGCTAAAACTGGGGAAAATGGAACTTATAACTGCCTGTTTATGAATAGAGAGCAATTTTATTGTTCAATAGGTCATTATTATAGAGCACACAATGAGAAGATTGCAAATGGTTACGGTAAGCATCTACTAAAGCTTATAAATGCAAAGAAGGTTTAATGGATGCCTTTCTATAATCATTATTTGAGAAGCCTTCAACAATCTTTGCTCCAGAAGAGAGGAAACCTCGACCCAAAGGGCTATATGGCACAATTCCAATGCCAAGCTCCCTACAGTACAAAACTTATTTGTTGGTCATTCAAAATAGGAGGCAAATTTTAACATCGAAAACTCTCCTAAAACATCACATACCTGCAAGTTGGAACAATTTCTTCCTCTACATCTCTACTCCACAGGGACCACTCTATTTGAACTGCTGTAATGGGATGAACAGCATGGGCTCTTCGAATTGTTGATGCCGATGCCTCGGAAAGTCCAATATATTTTACCTTCCCTTCTTCCACCAGTTTCTTCATTTCTCCAATCTGCCATAGATACACAAGCAGAAATCGTATCACACAGTAGTTACACATGTACTGAATTCAAATCTCAAGAAGTAATATATGGATGAAATATCTACTATATGGTCACTGAATCATCAAATTTGCTAAGATAGCAAGAGCAAAAGTCAAAAATAAAGTTTCCCCTGTTTCCCACTTATCACTTTTAAACTTGAATAAAAAATTCTTTGACCCCTTGATATTTAAATGAAGTGTGCTAACAGGCGTGAAACCCTAAAACCATCATCTTGACTGTTAAAAGTCAATTGCTTACAGTAACTTCAATGGGAACTGTGGTATCAATGCGATGTTGGTAATAAAGATCAATGCAATCCACATCAAGCCTCTTCAGACTCCCTTCACAACAAGCACGAACATATGCAGGATCTCCTTGAACCTTCATCTCCTGGCCTGCCAAACGGATACCAAACTTGGTAGCCAACTGCACTTTCTCTCTTATTCCTTTCAGTGCCTGCAAATCAATCCCAGAAATAGTAAGAACCCAACAAAAACTCTGAAGGAATAAATGAAGAGAAGAGTTGAAGGTACCCTACCTTTCCAAGGAGAAGCTCATTTGTGTGAGGACCATAAACATCAGATGTGTCCAGGAAAGTAATGCCTCTGGAAACAGCATGGTGTATAAGGGAGATCATTTCATCTTCAGGCTTGGCAGGGCCATAGGCTGAAGACATACCCATGCACCCCAATCCCTGTGCTGATACTTCAAAACCCTCACTTCCCAACTTGATTCTTGGCACTGCCATTGTTACTGATACTGCCTCTGCCTTTTGTCTTTGCTTTTGTCTAATGCTGAGAGCCTGTGTGGACTTTTATAACACCATTGTTATAATGGGTGCCATGTGAAAGATCTACCCTTAACTGGTTGCCACCATAAAAAAAATTCTACCTTTCATTCTTACAATGTGGGACCAATGAATGTTCTGAGTCGGTGCAATCCGAGCTAAGCCGACGTGAAGGCTCACGTATTATCTTGAATGCCAGACGATGGGGTAGGATTGTCTACTTTAAAGTAAACATGTACTAAAATTAGGGTTTTATATGAATGCTTAGGTAAGATCACCACATCTCTTATCCTTAATAAATTTTAATTTTAAGATAAGATCACCATTTGTCCGTTTTCTTTGAAAGATATTTTTGTCAGATATTTTTGTCCATAAATTGATATTTACCTACATCTATTATTTTATTGATAAATTGTTCCCAACTTTGGAAAAGAGGGGCAGAATTGTAGAAAAATCAAAGGTTGACTGAAAAATATCAATGCATACCCAGTCATGCATTCGTCATTTGCCTGGCAGAAGAATCTTATTTATATTTGTAGACTAAACTTTACTTGGGTTTATTGTAAGGTATATTAATAAGATGTATATAATTTAGTAGTAAATTAAATGATAAATGTGAGAGTAATCCATTCAACAAACATTAAATATTAAGTTAGAAAAATTAAATGGAATAAATTTTGATATTTACTTTTATAAATGATGGTATTGAATAAATTTGTTGATGTACTTAAATCTATATGTCTTGGGATTGAAAGATGATAGATCTTTGTTTGAATTTCACTTTAAAATTCAAAAAGTTGACCACTTTTGTGAAGAGCTATTTTTGCGAGTCTTGGTCATTTCCATGAGCATGAATTTGATCTACGGTTGTGAATTTCTAGTGTGGTTGTGAATTTGATCTATGGTTGTGAATTCTTGTTATTGATTCACCTAATTCACCTTGCTTCTTCTTGTGAATTTGATCTAGTAGGGAGATTACTAGATTGCAAGGGTTGTTCTCTTCTAGGTTGAACCCCTTTATAGGATTGGCTTTATGGTTCTAAAAATTATCTTAATTCATTTTATTACAATCTTCAAACATGTAGATGCTCTGCATGAATATACATATTCTATTTCATTGTATTAATCCAATGAAGTGTTAGTATAACTTTTGTAAATGATGCAAATAATACTTAGAATTGTTAGATGGAAAATTAATACCCTTAAGTATAAGAACATGGCAATTTAAATTGCACAAATTTGTCTATGGGTATGAAAATAAATAACTTAATTTAATATGGTAAATTCTTTTAAATTATGTATGCTAGAATTCCATTGGTTGTCTATAATGAAAGAATTTTCTTTAAGAAAACACAAATAAGTATGATACCTACTAAACTTTTATTTATTTGTACTTTCACTCATATTACAAAGTGTCCTATATTAAATTAGATTATTATCCTTAATAGGGATGGGTTAAGAAACATAAACACAAATAGATAAGCGTTTTCAATTGAATTTACTAGCAATTAAATGTATGAATGCCAAGTGCATAGAGAGATACTTTGATAAGAAATCAAATGAAATATAAAATTTGGATAAGTTAGTTCGTGTAGAAGGTTAAAAGGCTCTCATGTAATGGTCCTTGGTTGATGGTATGTAAAACATAATAAGAATATGATGTCCAAACACCAATGTGCCCATGGAGGTTGTGCTCAAGTCCTCTATGCACAAAAAATAAAGATAGCAAATAAAAACTTATGAATTGGTAGAAGAAAATAAATAGAGAATAAAAGATATTTAGGATAATAAAAATAACTTAATATACAACAAACCATGATTAAGTTAAACAACTTGATAAATTAAACTATCAATGGATGAATAATTTTTAGTGCATTTGGATGTAATGAGTGGTATACCTACTCTAAGATAGAGAAAAGGGGTTGGCTACATAGAAGCTTGTCAAAGTGGTCAAACCCCTATTTTAGTCTTTTGACCACCATGAGCAACCAAGTAGATTTTTGTACATATAAATGTGTTTACACGTAACCTAAGTGTGTCTATGACTAAAAGCATTAAAAGAATATAATGCAACATAAATAACTATAAATATTTTTGTAATATTGTGTATGGAAGGAAATTAAGAAATGAAATCACTATTATAGCGAAGTGGGAAGAGACAATAGAGATTTTATTTATTTCTATTTACTATTATTCTATCAATCAAATATCATTTATTCTTTCTAAAATTACAATTTAACGAAAGATTGGTGGGCCCCTAAGAGGCGAGTGGAACATTAAAGAGGAAAATACCAAGTTTTGTTAGGAGGGAAAGGGGAAAATATTCTTGGAATTTTTTAAGAGTAGAGAAAGAGAGGTCAAACTCAAGAAGGGGAGGTACAAACGAGAGAGTATTGTACTATACATAAAATAAATGGGAAATAAATGTTATTGATATAGAGTGGGCTGGAATAAAGACTCAAACTATATTGAGGAGTCAATAGAGTGTCTAAAAGTCAATAACATGAATTTACAAAAGGATAGAGAGAGGGTTCTTAATTCTAAAAAAAGAGACAAGGGTGCAACAAAGAAAAAAGTCTCAAATAATAATAAGGATACTTAGAGGAGGAGCCTCAACCCAAATATTATAGAGACTAGAATAAATTATTAATTAGTTTACAAAATCTAAATGAAAAAAATGATCTATGAGATATCATCAAATCCTTGAATGAAATGACTAACTTGAAGTTTGCAATTTAAAGCCAAATGCCAATTATTTCATAAATATTCTCAAAAAGCTATTGTAAATCTATAATAAGCTTTCTTGAGATAATAATGGGGGTAGAGGAAATATAAGACAAAGGAAATTTGTAAGAGATTTTAACCCTAAAAATGAGTCCAAGGGGGCTATTTATTGCCATAATATTCATCGTTAGTAGAAAACATCATTATATTAGAATTTGAGGCATCAAGATGGAAAATAAATATGTTCAAATCAATTTTTAAGTTAGATATAGTACCATGGTCATACTAGTGTTAGTTTAGTTCTTCTAGCAATTGATATATACCATAGTATAAAATTGTAAGAAATGAGATTAATATTAGGTTGATGTTAGATGTTGATAATATATTAAGAGAAAGAGCTTGATAGTAAAATATAGGCCCAAGGCTTGGATTAGTTACATCAAATAAATTGACCCCAAGGTTATGCAATATAAGGAAACTAGAATAGTTGTAACAGGTAAACATGCACATAGTAAAATATTTTAAGAGATTTATAGATTCATAAACCCCACAAGATGAACCTATTCATATAGTCCTTATATAATATATTTTTTTACCACAATCATAGATATATTCATCACATATACTTGGGTAGTACTTCCACTTTATATCACTTTCATTATATATATATTTATTCTTATTTTCTAATTTCTCCTCTTTCTCTTCTTCTTACATCATTCTTGTGGTAGGTGTTGATCTAATATAGATTTCTGGTAGTGTAAGGATGTATGTCCTCATAAATGTCTTTGTGCTTCACCATCCTTCAAATGATACCACACATCATTAGATGTTCTCACAATAGTTTTGAAGTGACTATAAGTTAGATTTTCCTATTTCTAGGTCTTATTTGCTAACATCCTCTTGGGACCTAATTCATTGTCTTTCCCTTAAAATATCACCTCTAGTAAAAAAGAAACTTTGTTCTAATATTAAAATCATCTTCAAATTTAAAAAACCTATTTGATATGCTAAGGTGAAATTTTTTCAGGTTGGTATGTAGGAGAAGTGTCAGACTAGTTAACCTTGGTGGCACGCATGTTGTTTCTGGACAATATACAATTTTATGTTGGAGTTGCTATTGGAAAATCTTTTTTGGTCGACAAGGATGAGTATTCAACACGGTTACAACAAACTCTACCTTTCAAGGAGTTGGCGTGTCTTTATTCAGGGAATATGGAATGTGGTCTTTTACTCTTCCATTTTACTCAAATGATTGCATGTAACAAACTAAGAATATCTTGAATTCTGGTGCAAATGAAATGAAATGTAAATGTAATTAAGCTTGATGCTTGTTGCTCCCTTATTCTATAGAAGGGATTTCAAGGCTTATTACAGTGGTCGAATTCAAAAGTCAAAATAGGGTTCAAGGTAAAAAACTAAGTTCAAGAAAAGGAACTTAGAATAGAATATTGGAAATAGACCAATAATTTGTCTTAGATGCGAGATCATGTGTGTAGTGATCGTAAATAAGTTTTATAGAAATTACTTATATCAGAGAAAATATTAATATGGAAGTAGATGCTCTCCTATGTATGTTTCTTATAAGTTATGAATGATAAATACTAATGGTGTTATCATTTGTCTTCAAATATTTCATTTGAATGTATTACTCTATTTTCAGCTTTAATTCAAGGAATTAATTAAAATGCTTGAATAGGGTTATAAACTTTGTAAGGAATGGCTTAGGATTTCTAAGAAGTAAATGTTTCTTGCATAGTGAGTTTTTTGTAAACGCAAAGCAATACGAAGATAGTTTGTTTCTTCCTTAAGTGAGTAATTTGTAAATTATTGATCCTCATGTACTTGACTTTGTTGCTCCAATTGATGAGACACTAGTCATTTTGTTAGAAAATCTTGCGTAGAATGAACAGATAGTGTTCTTGGCCCTAGACTTAAGATAAGACAATATTCAATTAAAAAATATTTCCATGGATAGTATTTAAGTGGGATTATCCCCAATTCCTAGCAAATAACTAGTCGATAACTTGAAAATCTACCAAATCAAGTCAGTGAAATGAACTTTGTTTGTAGTAAGTAGGAATCAATTTGTATATAAATGAGTTAGTAATTGAATACAGTATCCGAAAATGCAATTGGGATCACCCTCCTACGTTTCACAAAGCTTGAAGTGAAGGAGTACGGACCTTAAAGTCCTATGCTCGTTGTGTTGGCCACTAACCTAGCAGTTCTTCATCATAGGAGTTGGCTACTTCTTAAAGGATTGTTCGGTTCTGCTAGAAATATCACCAACATAGCACATTAATAGTTTGAAGTTTTTATTGTGTTCTTTACTTTCTTCCTTCCTTTATCATACTTTTCTCTACAGTTGCTATCTTGGCTATCCATGGAGGTGGAAACACCAAAACGAGGTCTGACTAAAGCAAACCCCTATACATCCCCCAACAATTTTCCTCCTTCTCGTTAGTAGGTGGATGTGCATTTGGAGCTAACTAGTGAACAAATACCTTGGTGAGATTATTCTTGTCACCTTAACCCTCATATATTCACTTTATCATATTCGATCATATTTTGCCTGTAGACTTCATAGCTCTATTTTGGTCCTTTGGAAATAACTAGCTAAGTCATCAGCCTATTTTCTAGTGGTTCATACTATCTTTTTGGTCCTCTAGTTATACAGATGCCAGCACACCTGAGAGATGCCAGTGCATCGCGCTGTCACCCTGGAACTGCACTTTCATCCTCAGGGAGAGAGCTACTTGAGATATAGTGTTGAACCCAAAAATCAGCTCACCTAGCCCCAAAACTAATTTCGGGTCTATAGAGTGATCGAAGGAATTTAGTCCTCATCATTCTCATCCCTCATTTCAAAACAACCCTATAGAGTGAGGTAAGTTAGGGAAGCCTTCCACTCTTGGCCTTCCGTGACTTGGGGCATTGAACGTGGTTGGTCCCCCTCTCTTACATAATGCAATACAAAAAAATAAACTCAAATAAATTAAGTTAGTGGGTTGATAGAACTAACTACGACATATGTAGTCATCATGGTTGAAGGTACTCTCATTGGTCCTCATATCCTACCTATCTACATGTGCTCCTTGGGATTGCCAAATATGAAATATATTTTTAATTTTCTTATTTAAAGGATTTTATTTTGTGTCAAAGAAAGATATGAAGATCCCTACCACTCCATCCAAAATTTCATGGAATAAACTTATAAATTTATGTAAATTTCAAATATTGGTTATATAATTAGATCTTTCATTTTTTTAAATTACCACAAATATGTTACAACCAATAGGATGGAATTAGAATTTTAATCTTAGAAAAAATAAGGACCTTTGATATAAACATGATGAAAAACCATATAGTGACAATTATACTATATACATGGGTTGTATTCAATAAGAATCTCTCTCTCTACCTAACCATCTATCTCTACCTCTCCCCCCTCTCCCTCACAGATAGATGAAAAGATGGAATCTTCTTTGAAAACACTTGAAAAGAAATAAAAAGGAATCTGCTTTGAAAGCACTTGAAAAGAAGTAGACCAAAGTGAATGAGATAGATAATGCATTGATTGAGGATATTCTTCCTACTCTTTAGAATTTGATGAAGGAACATGTGCACTATGTGCAATGGGAAAATGGCAATTCAGAAGTGGATAAATTCAAGAGGTTTTAGAGTAATGGATAATAAAAGATAGCGAGAGGTAGTGTGAGAGGGATAGAAGGACCAATATACATAAATCAAATATTACACAAGGTTTTTTTGGTGAATGCAATCCTCTCGAAAAACCTTTTCTGGCCTTTATTTGGTGGATGAAATCCTCCTCTCCAAATATACAAAAATCACTTTTGATTGCTCTTTTTTTCATGTATTTTTAGAGTAGATTCCTTTTTTCATTTCATATATTCTAGTACCTGTTGCCTTTAGTTCGGAATTTCCATTTTCCCATTTCACATAACTTGCACATGCTCTTTCCTCAACTTCTCAAGAGTAGGAATAATCTCTCAAGTCAATAAATTATCTATTATCATTCTTCTAAACCACTTCTAACCATCCCCCTCCATCATACCAACCCAAAAACATTATCCTTATCCATCCCCCATCCTATAAATCCATTTTGGGTGCCTATTTCCCACAATCCATCATCACATCTCCCACTCCTACTAGGTCCATTTTGGGTTTTTCTATCCCTCCCAACCTACCACTTGTATCTCCCTCCTTCCCTCTTTCTCTCCCTCCCTCTATCCCTCCCACCCTACCACTTCCTATCTCCCTCCTTCCCTCTCTCTCCCCCTCTCACACACACACACAACCTCTCTCCACCTACCCCTCCTTCCCTCCCTCCCTAACTCTCTCTATACCTATCCCTCCAACCCTACCACTCCCTATCTCCCTCCTTCCCTCTATCCAACCCACCATACCACTCTCTATACCTATCCCTATCTCTCTCCTTCCCTCTTTATCTCCCTCCTATCCCTACCACCCTACCACTTCCTATCTCCATCCTTCCTTCTCTCTCTCTCCCTCCATCTCTCCCTCCCTCTATTATGGTCTAGTGATAACTACTTTAAAAATCTAGATCTTGGTAAAATAGTTTATGAAACTCAAATAGTTTATCAAATCATCCATCCCTAGAGTATGTTTCTTTATGTCCTTCATCATAGTGTAAGTAGTCTCTTTATACTTGAATGCGTGAATTTATTCTCATACTACCATATCCAAGATTCCCAAAAATAAATGACATATCCTTTAACATGATGCAATACTTCCTCATGATATGTACCTATCTTAAATTCTAACAAATTGTGCTCACTTACTAGTACCTTATGTTATTTATACAATTATGATTTTTTATATTGATTTGGATATTCTAAAGATACGTATATTTATCCTTATATATATTTCTAAAGATACTCCTCCTTTGTACTAGTTCTTTATCAATACCATCAATGTTTAACAAAACTCTTTTCATGATCAATGACTCACCTCTCTCTAATTTATTTATTGGGATTTGTCATCTTCTTGACTTCATAATCATTGTAACTCTTGTGCAACCCTTATATGTCTTCTACCAATACTCCATTTCTTTTGGAAACATTCAAATACTCCATATCTTTCTATTTCACATCTAAAATAAGATCATATAAAGGATGTTTCACTACATCTACCACATCATCCTCCATCTATCTAATATTCATCTATTCTTTTATTTCATTATGAACTACTACTTCCTCTTCCTTCAATTTCTTCATTATAAGGTCTTTCAATACCATCTTTATGTCTCTCTTCGGATTAATCCATCATCATCATTGCATTAATCCATGATTAGGTTTATTTTAGGCTAGTATAAATTTATTAATCTAAGTATCTTTCATCCATCATAGTCCTTTCATTATCCATGCATCTTTCCATCCTAATCATTATATATCTCCCATCCCATGAACCAAATAATCTTAAATCCAAAAGGTTTTATTTTGGATGGAAATGATTCTTGTACCTATTCAACCATATTATTTTAAACTAGACATACATTTTCACAAGGAACCAAAGGTATTTTATTTTCTTTTGGGAATCACTACCATAAAAATATATTCATTCATTTTTCTCGTCTAAAGACAAGAAAATGAAATAAGGTAATAAACATAAAGATAAAGAAAATAGGTCCAATACATTTTACTTTAAATAACCTTTCTCCTTAGATAGAGTTAAAATGGAGTGCACCTTTGCTCTATTTGATATGGTCTCTCAGATGCTTGATTGAATATAGTTACTCACAGAATGTGGATTTCTCTTTAAACCAATATAATATTGGTATAGTTGGATGATTTTAAATAGAAAAATGGTAGCACACACCTAATAGAAAATGTATTGATGATAATGAAGGGTAAAGGCTTCTATTTGTAGACTCTTGTTGTGAGGAATGATGTTTCAAAGATCAAGGGATCACAATATATGAGAGACATCAAGAAAGAGGAAATAAACACATGTCAAGATGAGGCTTATTGGAAAGAGTGGCTAATGATATGGATTGGACAAAGAAAGGTGAGATCTTTGTAGGATTTCCAAAAGAGGAAATATTTAACTTTTTGACTACTCACATTATTTGTAGTGTTGGAAAACACACTATCCCCTGTCAAATATTTCCTTATGAATTTTTTTGTTTCATATGCACCAAGAATGTAATGAAGTCCACCTTCAAATTTTAGAACAACTCTTTGGTACGGTAAAAATGGCATTTCACTTTCTTCATCTGATTGGAAAAAAAAATGCTCACATTATTTATAGTGTTGGAAAACACACTGTCCCTGTTAGTTATTTCCTTATGAAAAGTTTTTTTTTGTATGCACCAATAATGTACTGAAGTACACCTTCAAATTTTAGAACAACTCTTTGGTACAGTAAAAATGGCATTTCACTTTCTTCATTTGATTGGAAAAAAAAAATCTCACATTATTTGCAGTGTTGGAAAGCGCACTATCCCATGTTAGTTATTTCCTTATGAATTTTTTTTGTTTCATATGCACCAACAATGTAATGAAGTCCACCTTCAAATTATAGAACAACTCTTTGGTACAGTAAAAATGACATTTCACTTTCTTCATCTGATTGGAATAGAAAAATGATCACATTATAAATGCAGTGTTGGAAAATACACTATCCCCTATCAATTATTTCCTTATGAAAAGTTTTTTTATATACGCACCAACATTGTAATGAGGTCCACCTTCAAATTTTAGAACCCTTCGGTACATTAAAAATGGTATTTCGCTTTCTTCATCTGATTGGGACAAAAAAATGCTCTCATTATTTGTAGTGTTAGAAAACACATTGTCCCCTGTCAGTTATTTCCTTATGAAAAGTTTTCTTTTGTACGCACCAACAATGTAATGAAGTCCATCTTCAAATTTAAGAACAACTCTTTGGTACAATAAAAATGGCATTTCACTTTCTTCATCTAATTGGAACAAAAAATGCTCGCATTATTTGCAATGTTGGAAAACACACTATCCCCTGTTAGTTATTTCCCTATGATTTTTTTTTGTATCATATGCACCAAAAATGTAATGAAGTCCACCTTCAAATTTTAGAAAAAATATTTGGTACAATAAAAATGGAATTTCACTTTCTTCATCTGATTAGAACAAAAAAATCACATTATTTGCAGTGCTAGAAAACATGTTATCCCCTATCAGTTATTTCCTTATGAAAAGTTATTTATTTTTCAAATATATGAAGAAATCGAAACACAATTTTTACTCTAAGACTTGTTATAAAATTTGAAGTTGAATTTCATTGCATTCCTACTATGTAAATAACAAAAGGTTTTTCATTACATTCTTATTATTTTGTAAAATTACAGGTTGGAAAACATTGTGTGTTATGAAACCTACAACCCAGGTACTATTGTAAAACCCTCTACAAGTAACAACCCAATTGGCTAGTCACCCCTCAGGTCGATTTGTTTAGTTTTATGTATCCCCCACCTACAACTCCTCCCTGAGCTCTCCACCCTTGAGCTTAGAACAAGCACAATCATATCACTGACAACCCATTATGTTTTTCCAACCTACAACTATTTTATATATTTCATTTATTTTTCATCATATAAGGAAATTAAAACACAATTTTTACCTAAGTAAAAGTTGTAAATTTTGAAGGTTCCTTTTTTTACATTCATACTCTCTAAATAGAAGTTTTTTATTACAATAATCACAAGGTGGAAAACATTGGGTGTTATGAAGCCTACAACCCACATACTATTGTAAAACACTCTACACTTAACAACCCAATTGGTTAGTCACCCCTTAGTCAATTTGATTAGTTTTATGTATCCCCCACCTACAAATCCTCCCTAAGCTCTCCATCCTTGAGCTTAGAAAATACACAATCATATCACTCACAACCCCACTATGTTTTCCAATCATATCATATGGTTAACTAATTTTTATTTGCTAATTTTAGGTTTTCACGTTATATATTTTTGAACCCAATGTTGCATTGATAAAATTAGATTTGCATACTTCTTGGAGTATTAAAATTTGTAATAGTTCACCTTATTTTAACAATATATAAGTCAACCCTATATTCCCCCTATAAACAAGCCACACCTTATTGACATAAATCCTCACCATTTCATTGCTCCACTTCTACTCACTACCCCTTTGGTACCATTTCCTTTTTGGAAATACTTTATATTTCTTACAAGCCCCTATCAAGTAACCAACCTTCTTTCATTTCATCCAAACATAACTAATGATCCGACACACATCATGGTGACCTCCCTAAACATGTCCTATCCATTCTTTTAGAATTTGAATTGATCATCCTACTTTCTCATGTGAATAACAAAGGTCCTAAGAATTGTCATTCAACACCTCTCTATTGTGTATATCATTAAGTGCTAGTTCATTTTGCTAATCAATGCAAAGCATTAAAACATAAATACAACACCTAATTGATATAGGTACCATCACTATCTTCTAATAATGTAAACCTCCCTTGTTCATATGATGATGACATTAATTTGGTAGATGAACCCAAAAAATTTGTGACACAACTTTTGTCAATAATATAAATGTTATTGCCTACCTGTCACATAGACTTTTTGTTAATATGCACATCTTATTAATACTTTATGTGATTTATAACCATCTAGGTATGTTTTGAGTGTATATTTGTATATTTCAAGGATGATGCATGCATAAAATTAAGAATTACCGCTATCTTGTGAATCCAACATTTTAGAATTTCAATTTCTTCTTTGTAATACTTTGGATACTAGTGCATGTAATTGAGACTATCTCTCATTTTTTCACCCATGGTTTCATGTTTCTTTGGATGCTAATATAGGACAATAACATTACCTACATTGTAACACTTCTATACTCTAAGTCATATTTGTCCATTATCACCCATGTCTTTTCTTCTTTATGTTATGAACTTTTATTTTGGCATATCTTTGTTTTTTTGTTACTTGTTATGTGGTACTTTTTTTCTCTTTTCCTTGTTGCCATTTAGTAGTAGCAATTTCAAGTGCATACTCTTTTTTTAGTAATAGCACTACGAACTATCTTATGTTAGCAAGAGCACAACCAACCATATCAAAACTTTTAAGCAATTCTATTTTGTTAAAGAACAAAATGTTTTACCACCATGTAGTAAGACACTTTGGGGAGAACATAAAGTAGAAAGGGAAAAAGACATTTGATCTATTTTTTAAGAGAATAAAATTTCATACATGAAAAGTTTATCTATTGATAACATCAATTTTACATAGATTAGATGTAAAAAGATGCTACATAGAAGGGTTTTCATCCCCAAATATTTTATACAATTCAAGATCATAGGAATGAGGAAGATTTTTGTTACCGTCCGTCTGCCGTCCACTGTCCGCTGTTATCATGCTATGATATGGTATCATATGTTATGGGGTGTATAGGACAGGTGATCGTCATCAAAAATAAAAAAAAATTCCGAAAATTGAATTCGAGGTATTTATTAGATAAATAATTGTATTAATAGGAGTGTGTTCAAAAGCTTGGTCGTCACGACTTATTTAAGAAGGGAAAATTATGGATATGACGTCATCACATATGTAACCAAAAGCTTATGCCATTGCTTACGTCATTCGCGAGATAAAATTATAATTTAAAATGAAAGGAAATCTTTTATAAAATCTAGTTTGACATCGGGAATTACGAAAAATATAAAAACCAATGAAAACGATGTTTTCTCTCCCATTATGCTGGACAAAGCATTTCGGCTATGCTGTCAACTTTGATTTTGTTGATTAATAATGGTCGGTGTGATTTCACTTTATTTAAATAGGTACATTTTTAATAGTTAAATATTATATTTTATTTTTATCAAAAAATAGTATATAGTTATTTTATATTTATTGGTCAAAATTAATTTTGATTGTTGAATGGGGTTATGTTGAAGAATATATATGAAATTTTTTAGGTTTGATTCTAGAATGAAATTTAAAATATTATTATTGAAGATAAGAATGTTATATGGAGTTTGGTTTTAGATTAGGTCATACCACACAACTTAGTTTGGTTGGTGTGGTTGTCTTTGTTGTCGATGTAATCTCTTGTGCTTGCTCACATTTTCTAAATTTATTGCTGAGAAAGGGATTATGTTCAAAGGCACAACATGGCTTGTTGTAGGATGGAGTTTCTAGATTTGATTGTGTAATAATATTTTCATTAATGTTTTGGATCACACTCCATGTTCCATCAATGTAGATAGCAAGAGAAAAGATGTCAAATTTCATTAGGTTTAAGCATTTACATCAACTTTAAGGGAAGATGGTATGATTCCAAGTGACAACAAGAGGGCATTTACATGACTTTTGTTAAATAGCCACAACGAATAGTCAAGACCAAGACACTCATGAT
>VDFB02167940.1:0-60123 GCA_007258455.2 Sequoia sempervirens
GCACTTACTATTTATAGTAAGTCACTTCTGAAACAGGCTATAAATAGCAAGTCGGTACGAGGCACCAGTGTGAACAGGCCAGTCAACCCATGAGGATCACGTCAGTCAAATTTCAAGTTGAACGGAGTTGCAGAAGTCCTAAAACCAAGCAATTACTATAAATAGTAAATCACCTCCAGATACAAGCTATAAATAACAGGTCGACACAAGATGGCAATGTGAACAAATCAACTAGATCATGAAGGTCCTATGGCGAAAATTTCAAATCAATCCAAGCTTTAGAAGAGTGAGAACCAGAAACTTACTAAATGTAACAAACCAGGGCAAGCAAGCAAAAAAATGTCTAAGTCTAAGAATTCCTACTCAGCCCCCTAAATGCGCCCTCAACTTGATGAAGATGATAAAAAGTTTTCAAGTATGTGAAATTTCCTGCTTAACCTCTCAAATGCGCTATCATCAGGAAGGAGGTGATAAAAAATGTTTAAGTCATGAAGAATTCCTGCTCCACACCTCAAATGCACCTAAGGAGAGAAGTAGTAAAGGCAAGTTTAAATTCCTCCTTGACCCATGAAATGCGCCCAGGTCATCTAGCTATGGAGGACATGGAAAAAGTTGTTAAGTATTGTTAATTCCTCCTAGCCCCCCCAAATGCGCCCATCTCCAAGAGGTATGAAGGAAAAATAGCTAAGGCATTGTTAATTCCTGCAGGACCCCCTAGATGCGCACTTGATGGATATGGAGCTAGAAATTTTTCTAAGTGTTGAATTCCTGCAGAGGGTCCCAAATGTGCCCAAGATAGAGGTGGCTCTAGGAAATGTGTTAAGTGGTGTTGGAAATTCCTCCTTGATACCTCAAATGCGCCCATATTCAAGATGACTCTAGGAAAGTTTCTAAGTGTTGAAGTTCCTCCACCACTAGCTAAATGCGCCCAAGTTGATGGGCTAGCATAAAAAAGTTCTAAGTGTCAAAAAATTCCTCCTCTATACTTGAAATGCGCCCATATTGAAGCTGGCCATGGAAAATTCTAAGTGTTAAGAATTCCTCCTCACACCCCCAAATGCGCCCATGATTGAGGTGGATGGGAGAAAATTTATATAAGGAAAAATTGAAATTCCTCCTAGACCTCTCATATGCACCCATGCTCATGGAGATGATGAAATTTTTCTAAGTATTGAAATCTCTCCTGCCCTAGAGAAATACGCCCAACCTTGAGAGAAGGTGATAAATTTTACTAAGGCATATATGATGAAATATTCAAGCCAAATTTTTACTTTTCCAAATTACAAATTACAAACCAATGCACCCGTTAAGGTTAGCAGCTAAACCAAAACGTGCTGAAGCAACTCTAACCAGAATGTACACCAGGATCCCGATGTGGGCAAGGTGTGAGCATTGGTCAGAGGATCTAAATCAAAATGCTTATGCAAGAACTCTAACCAAGAATGGCGCCGATGATGGCGAGCATATGGTCAGAGGATCCCTGAATCTAATGTACTGAAAGCACACTCGACACCAAGTATGTGCTACTCACTCCAATACGGAAATGAGGCGACCATATGGCGGAGATAACATAAATTACAATGCTTGAAAGAAATAACTATAATGCTGAAAGTACTCGACACCCAGAATGTGCTTTCTAACCCAGAGTGGGTAAGGAGCTACCATAGGGCGGAGATAAAGAAATACAATTGCAATTACAAAATGTAAATATGAGCATTACAAAACATGATTAAGCAAGATGAAAGAACTGCTGTCAGTACTACTGTCAGCTTACAAAATGATAGAGAATTCGCTTGCCAAGAGCATAGGAATTTGAAAGATTAGCATTACATCATATAAGAACTCTCTGTGGCTTGATTAGAGATGCCAGTTCAATAAATCTCTCAATGATCAAATAATAATTCTGTTTTTCCACAAATCTGCACTTTTAAATTAAAAACCAGCAACCTAGGAATTCACTCATATGCTCATATCTCTCTCATTTCTCACCCAAATGATCTCAAATCTAATGCAATAGACCCTCAAAATGATGGCGCCTAACTTAGTAATAAGAAATGGCATCTAAAAATGGTTATTAATTAATGACACGGATCCCGAGGCACTCCAGAAAGTGCGCCCTACAAGGAATGACGGATTTGCTTTATAAAATCATACGCTTCATATTAAAATCTGCAAATATTCATGAAGGGTCGCTTCCAACAGAGAAAACCAATGAGACAATACCCAGAACGACTCTTTGTGTATTTTATGACTTATGATTAAAAACATCAATCTGCTACAATGAATGTGCAACTCCAGAAAACCACTAATATGCATAAAACTGATTTACATATCCTCACAAAGACTAAAAATGCAGAAATCTCACAATAAAACATTCAAACTACACTATCTCACCACTAGTCGCTATCTTTCAAGCGAGAAGCAATGCCCAAGCTAGGAGGCCTTCATTCCTCGAAGCAATCCCAAAGCCAATCCGGCAGCATAACATTCCTGTAGATAAAAGATGCTGAAATGAGAACCAAAGGCTTCCTTTTATAATTTGCCGTTGACCTTCTCGAAACCCTAATCTTCTTTTCAGAGTCAAACCCTAATTCTTCAAAAGATGGCGTCCCTTTCTTCAAAGTTGTAATTTTGACTTTTAATTATAATTTTATTCCTTCCTTGAAGTTGGCGTCCAACTTATGCTTGGAATAAATCTTTAAATAAAGATATAATTAATTCTTTAAATGAGGCGCCCACCATAAAGAACATCTTTTAAAACAACTTAAAGTGAAGTTGCTAGGCCAAGGGGGTGTTAAAATATAACATTAAACATGACTTAATTAAAAATAATCCAACTTATCTCTCCAGTTATGCCCCAAAGCCCAAAATTGAGTAAGCCAGCTGAGTCGACTGAAGAGGAAGGTCAACTGTGCCGAGACCAATATGACCACTGCCAGAAATAGAATTTACTAAAAATAGTAAATTCCAGAAATTGCTCAGAATGCCAAGAGAAACATATCACTGCGAAGCTCTCTGAAAACCCAGAAAGAATCCGCCATTGAATCAACCAACCTCAAGCAAGAACATCCTTCGAAACAAGAAACCCTAATTTTACCTTCCGAGTAGCCTACGGGTCTCCGGAATAGGCCAACGGTCACTGAAAGGTGCAATGCTAAAAATGGGGACATTACAATCCGCCCTTCCCAAAATTGCTTGTCCTCAAGCAATATCACCATAACTCCATAAAGGTTAACTTAAGATTGATCCATACCAAACAAGTATGATCCCAGGTTCCCAAATCCATCTCAGGAAGGACCCACCATGCCGATGCTGCACCACTCTGATCACATTCGTGAAAACATCATGCCAATACTGCACTAACCTTCCTTGTAACTCTAAAGTGTTACCATCCATGATAATCAAACTGAAAGATCTTAAAGGACCAAGATCAATATCATGCAGCGTCTCACGTCCAAGAAGCCCAGAGTCAACAGTAACAACAATACCACTGTCAACCATAATTCTAGGCAAGAAGAAGGATAGGTCACTCAACTCATAACTAAACTCCTCAGCATACCTCCACATGGTAACAAACGAAACCATGACTGCAAATGTGACACCTTCAACACTTCTTGCAAAGAGGAAGGCTATCCTTTGCAAGAACTCAACAAACTCAAACTCATGATTCCCCATGAATTCCCTATGCCTCCGCTGAATTAGCATGGCACAACTATGAAGTCTGAAGAAGTTTCTCACAATTCCATCCCCAAGAGTCTCAGAATGTAGAATCAAGACATTGCACAGGATCTCAGCAGTAGGAGTCTCGAAATGCCACGCCAAGTCGAGCGATGGTCTGCTGCTCCAATTATTTGTACAAGAATATGTACCAAGAAAACCATTAGAATGAGTATGGTTTCTTTCCAAATTCTGATCGTGCTCAGTCCACATCACCAATTTTCTCATTTGAAACCATAAGTTGTCCCTCGAAAGAGATTGGAAGGTCTGAAATTGAATGAACCAGCAACCCAACAAGACTGAAATGATCAACTTGAAATCTGATTTTATGAAAATCAGCATCCAAGGAGATAGATGGCTGTTGCCAATCTGAAAATCAACACCCAAAATATCATGTCTGCTCATATCTACAGCCGAAACTAAACCCATTGAAGATCCCATCACAGCCAAGTACCAATCCTTGTTCAACTTTTCTCTCCAAAACTCCCATTGATCATTAGGAGTGAACTTCAAATGACTGATAAAGAAGGTAACTACATCCAAAGGACAGTGAATTTGAGGCTCATCACTCCAACATACCTTCTTGACACAAATCAAAAGTGAGCTGATACCAGGGCCCCACATCATAAGTAAAGAAGAGTCATTCCGCAAATGGAGAATTACTTTTACTAGAACGCTTTGGGAAATATGTTCTATTTGAATCATCGCACCCTGAAACTCCAAGAAGTACTCAACAAATCTGAATTCGTTGAGAAAGTCAAATTCAAAATCATGAGAGAAGAATTGCTAGAAGGATTCAATGGATCCTTCATCAAACTCCATTATGAAGTTAGTTACTCTTAGAGAATATGGTGTAAGCATGAAACCCGATAGGAACATGACAAGTATCCACATCAGAAAATGAATGAACTCTTCATCGGTGTGCCAATCATCTCTTTGTTGCCAATCAAGATTAGTGACTTCATTCCACCATGCTTCTTGATTTTCCACCTCCTGAATGGGGAGACTAGGAGCAGCAGTGAAGTCTTCATTATGCAGCTCATGCATCCTCATTCCATTGTCAAAAGAAGTGCTAGAACTTCCCTCTTCAATAATGATGTCATAAGAAATTTCCTCAAGGCTTGAAATCCCATCATCTACCTCAAAGGAATGTTTCTCATAAACTTCCTCTTCACTTGGTTCAAAAAGAGGATTGTCATAAGTTTGCTTCAGCACCCACTTCAAAGAAAGGGTTGTCAAAGACTTGGAAGTCCCCTTTTCCATCTTGCTGATCCAAATCTGCATACGCAACTTCTGATTTCCTTGTGAACCCTTCAAGATCAAACTCCTCTCGAAGACTATCAAGCTCGTCAATTACTTGCTTGATTTCTTCAACTCTTTGCTCATTCTTTTGCTTGCTAAAAAGTTTGAAATCAACAAACCGGTCTTCAACCTCTGTTAGAGACAAATAAGTTTCTTTTAACTTGTCCTTTGTTGATTTAAGCTCCAGAGTGAGCTCATCAACCAAACTCTCATTTTCTTGGACAACACTGAAGGACTTCTTTGCAAGTTCAATAGCATGATCCCGATCCTCCATCAAGTGTATGCAATCTGATTTCAACGCCTCCAAAGAGTCTCTGATGAGTTGCAAATTGAAAAGAGCAACTTCATCCTTAACTCCTCTTTTTCTCTCTTCAAGCTGAGCCTTCCAGTGGAGATCTTCAATCAAACTGTGAGTGCGATCAAATTGGGATAGAATTCGCACTTCCCTCTTAAAGGACTCTTTGTCTTGATCTTCCCACTCAAGAATATGCAAAGATGGCAGATTGCTGGTTGGCTGATTGTCAAAATCAGAACTTTGTTTTGTGTCTTTGCGGCCATCATAGCTGCTCCAGCTTCCGTGTCTTTCACCTTCAACTAGAGGAGAATGCTCATTGTCATGAAAGGCATCATACTCCACAAAATCTTCAACCCATCGCTTGCAATCAGCTTCGTGCATTGATAAATCAGCTTTGTGTTTAGTAACACCTTCAAACTCTCCATCTTCAAGAGCCATATGGTCTTCAAGCTCTTCTTCTTCATCACTGTCTTCTTGATCAAACATTAGAGCAGCACCCAACTTGCTCAATGGATCATAGTCATCCGCTGTTCGGAAAGTTTCCGTAGAAACATTTTCTTCTTTAGCGGCTGCAACCACTTCAAAGACATCATCATGGAGCTTCTTTGAACCCTCTTCTTCTTCGAAGACAACTTCCTCTTCAATGGCCACCTCATAGTTTGCCATGCAAACTGATTTTTGATCTTCATCTGGATCAAAGGGAAATTCATCCCACAAAGGTTCTTTATCATACCTTGGTGTCAACCAACCGGGATCCCAAATGGAAAAAGGCTGACTGTTTTGATCAAGAGAAAAGTACTCTTCATGCTTCTCTTGGAGTGTTGAGTCTTTGAATAGGTCACCCAGTAACTCACTCGAACTGGTTTCTTCATAAGTCCTTCTCTCCAAGGGCTTAGTTTGATGCTCAAACCCAATGTCATCATCATAATGAAATGAAGAATCTCCATTGCCTGCTGTTTTGAAAACATCACTGTCATTATCTTCATCATGGGGAAGTATGTCATTGATTTCTTCATTAGCAGCCCAATGAATACCAAGGAGGTCTTCTTGGCTACTTGTCATACATTTGTCTAGTGAAAATTCTTGAGAGATTTGAACAGCAACAAGAGGAAAACTATCCATCACTAAATCTTCAACAAGAGGAGGTACAAACACATCGAAAACATTACCAACATCATCACTTTGGTAACGGTCATAAGCTGATTCAAAGACACCAATAGTATTTCCTTCAACTTGCTCTTCTTCACTTGCTATCACATGCAAGTCCAAGGGGCGTATTATGAGTCTCTACCCTTAACTCTTCACTTGCCAAGGTATCTTCATCAAGCTCACGTTCATTTTGATGTGATATGTGCACCTTGTTTGTGCCATCTTCAATGCTAGATGACTGATTTTTCTCTTCAACTTGCATATTTGTCGGCTGCAATTCACAAATAGGCACTTCATCTCCTTCCTTCTTTGATTCTTCAACCAAAGCTTGTTCTGCTTCCCTTTTTATCCTTTTCCTAATGTGGTCCACCATCTTCGACTTTTCGGGCTCCAGTGACGCCACACACTTCAAATGGGAATCAAATGAAACATTGTACCTATAATCATCTGGCATGGTTTGATATTGCTCACGGAGTTTGGCAGCCTCATCTTCACATTGTCTTTTAAACTGTTTGGCATATTCAATGAAGTCCCTTACGACATCACTAACCTTTCCTTCCTCAGATGCCATAGTTGAATCTGACTTCTCACAACCCATAGACCTTAGAAAATGCAACATCTTTGAAACTTCTGAAAGCTAATACTGAACTCAACTCTGACCTCTGATGTAGAATCTGTTTTCTCTGTCAAGTGAACTCTGATGGGCACAGGATGGCAGGATCTTGGCTCTGATACCATGAAATATTCCGAGCCAAATTTTTTCGATTTTTCAAATTGCAAATTACAATCAATGCACCCGTTAAGGTTAGCAGCTAAACCAAAACGTGCTGAAAGCAACTCTAACCAGAATGTACACCAGGATCCCGATGTGGGCAAGGTGTGAGCATTGGTCAGAGGATCTAAATCAAAATGCTTATGCAAGAACTCTAACCAAGAATGGCGCCGATGATGGCGAGCATATGGTCAGAGGATCCCTGAATCTAATGTACTGAAAGCACACTCGACACCAAGTATGTGCTACTCACTCCAATACGGAAATGAGGCGACCATATGGCGGAGATAACAGAAATTACAATGCTTGAAAGAAATAACTATAATGCTGAAAGTACTCGACACCCAGAATGTGCTTTCTAACCCAGAGTGGGTAAGGAGCTACCATAGGGCGGAGATAAAGAAATACAATTGCAATTACAAAATGTAAATATGAGCATTACAAAACATGATTAAGCAAGATGAAAGAACTGCTGTCAGTACTACTGTCAGCTTACAAAATGATAGAGAATTCGCTTGCCAAGAGCATAGGAATTTGAAAGATTAGCATTACATCATATAAGAACTCTCTGTGGCTTGATTAGAGATGCCAGTTCAATAAATCTCTCAATGATCAAATAATAATTCTGTTTTTCCACAAATCTGCACTTTTAAATTAAAAACCAGCAACCTAGGAATTCACTCATATGCTCATATCTCTCTCATTTCTCACCCAAATGATCTCAAATCTAATGCAATAGACCCTCAAAATGATGGCGCCTAACTTAGTAATAAGAAATGGCATCTAAAAATGGTTATTAATTAATGACACGGATCCCGAGGCACTCCAGAAAGTGCGCCCTACAAGGAATGACGGATTTGCTTTATAAAATCATACGCTTCATATTAAAATCTGCAAATATTCATGAAGGGTCGCTTCCAACAGAGAAAACCAATGAGACAATACCCAGAACGACTCTTTGTGTATTTTATGACTTATGATTAAAAACATCAATCTGCTACAATGAATGTGCAACTCCAGAAAACCACTAATATGCATAAAACTGATTTACATATCCTCACAAAGACTAAAAATGCAGAAATCTCACAATAAAACATTCAAACTACACTATCTCACCACTAGTCGCTATCTTTCAAGCGAGAAGCAATGCCCAAGCTAGGAGGCCTTCATTCCTCGAAGCAATCCCAAAGCCAATCCGGCAGCATAACATTCCTGTAGATAAAAGATGCTGAAATGAGAACCAAAGGCTTCCTTTTATAATTTGCCGTTGACCTTCTCGAAACCCTAATCTTCTTTTCAGAGTCAAACCCTAATTCTTCAAAAGATGGCGTCCCTTTCTTCAAAGTTGTAATTTTGACTTTTAATTATAATTTTATTCCTTCCTTGAAGTTGGCGTCCAACTTATGCTTGGAATAAATCTTTAAATAAAGATATAATTAATTCTTTAAATGAGGCGCCCACCATAAAGAACATCTTTTAAAACAACTTAAAGTGAAGTTGCTAGGCCAAGGGGGTCAATGTTAAAATATAACATTAAACATGACTTAATTAAAAATAATCCAACTTATCTCTCCAGTTATGCCCCAAAGCCCAAAATTGAGTAAGCCAGCTGAGTCGACTGAAGAGGAAGGTCAACTGTGCCGAGACCAATATGACCACTGCCAGAAATAGAATTTACTAAAAATAGTAAATTCCAGAAATTGCTCAGAATGCCAAGAGAAACATATCACTGCGAAGCTCTCTGAAAACCCAGAAAGAATCCGCCATTGAATCAACCAACCTCAAGCAAGAACATCCTTCGAAACAAGAAACCCTAATTTTACCTTCCGAGTAGCCTACGGGTCTCCGGAATAGGCCAACGGTCACTGAAAGGTGCAATGCTAAAAATGGGGACATTACATATGAACTGAAGAAGGAGTCAAAATGCACCAGCTTCGTGAAGTTGAGGAAAATTGTCCCAAGGCAAAGCAAGAGAAAAAAAATACGCCCAAAGATGAAGAATGAAGATGAAGTTTGATGAAAATACTTTTTCCAAGGTATAAATTGCAAAAATTAAAAGTACCCCTTCGTCTATAGACCCATGAATTTGATGTTTTCTGAGGAGAATTCTCTTCTGGGTACTGGATATCTTCGACAAGGAGTTGATTTTAAAATTTTCCATGCCTCGCCAGATATTTTGGGATGAGGATTTTTGATGGGTGCCTAAATAATGAAATTCCCTAAAGAAAATTAAAATTTTACTAAGACAAGAAGGAAAAGGTGTTGTTAGAAATAAAATGCCTTGACTTGTGAAATTGAAGTTGATTGCCTAGATGATTTTGATCAAATTCTTCATGAAAATAATCTTCCCGAGCTAGAGATGGATAAAATCAAAGTGTCAATACCTCAACTGGTGAAATGAATTTCTTAAGGGGGGTGCAATTGAATTTAATATTTTCAAAAGATGATTTAAAAATGCTAGTGAGGTACACCTAGACCAATGAATCTTTTTGAGATTCTAAAAGGTCAAAATATTCTAGATGCCAAATGCCAAGTGTTACAGCTGCCTGAGGAGGGAAATTCAAATTCCTGCAGTGGAGTAGTGGAAATTTAATAACTCAACTAAAATTAGCTTCTTCTAGAATCCGACTTGGCTATATGAGCTGTGAAGTTTTGTTATTTTCTCCATCAGCTAGCAAGTTCGACTTGAGCTCTGAAGTGAAAGAAGATTGCAATGTGAGGAAAGTTGAGGGTGAAGAAATTCGAACTTAGGCTCTAGGTGTTGAGAGAAATTCAAAGTTGAGGAGTTGCTAAAGCTAGCTTGGGTCAAATTTCTTCTAAGTGCTGAGAGTGTATTGCTGCAAGTAAATTTTTCTAAGTGTTGAGAATTCGAAGTTGCTGCAGGAGGTGTTGAGGTTTGAAGTTAAAATTTAGTGTTGAAGCTTCTCATTTTCAAAAATCTGTTGGCAGCCCCAATGTGATTTTATTTTTCTAAGTTAAATTCTAATGACTATCTTTTGTTTTTGCAGAATGGTTGAAGTAAGAGCAACTAGCAAGGAAAATAATGTTGAATCCAGCAAGGAAAATGCTTCCAGACAAGTTGTGATCAAGAAGCTGAGCAAGTCTTTCCTGCCAGAGTCAAAGTTCTTTTCGAAGTTGGGCAAGTTGAGTGACACAAACTTGGGCTCTTTCAATATGGAAGCTTTCAAAAGCCGAATGATGGGAATTGGAGGCCATCATCCATCAATCACTTCGCACAATATTGTTAGAAGTGGACTTTATGCAGCTATTGGTTTTCCACCAGCAATTCAGTGCCCGGAGTTGATCATGGAGTGTGCTAACTATTACAACTCAGAGCAAAGGACTATCACTTCACCGGATGGCAAGTTGTTCGCCAACCTCACACCTGCAGCTATTGGCGAAGTATTTGGAATTCTCTCACATGAGAAGATGATTTACAAAACGAGAGAACGTGTTGAGCGTATGTATGCTTCTACATTTGATAGATGCACTGATATGATAAACTCTCATTGGATGAACAAGCCCAAGCCAACTCGCATGAAGTTGCCAAAGCAGATAATCTTAGATGATTTGAAGTAGGAATATTGTGATTTGATTATGATGCTCAGCAGAGTTGGAGGATGTCCCCAAGCGTTCATCTTTGAACCGTGGATGTTTTACTACATCAACCTTGTGCTGGAAGGCGAGGAGCATATTAACTGGGCAGTGATGATTAGTGATAATTTGTGCAAGCAACTTCGGAGTTTGAGGAGAACAAAAACATTCTATATGGGATCATACACTATCTACATGTTGGCTCGTATGATGAAGTACAAAGGAATATCATACAAGGAGCCTATTGGGTGTGGCTCTCAGCAATTCAAGATTCATGAGGCTTGTCCGCAACTGCACTTGACAAACACATCTCACTATAAGAGAGTCAATGACGCCTTCACCATGCACATGACGAGGTCACTTCAGCAAAGAACTCATCACAGGGTCTCCAAGGAGGCTCAGGAGTTGATAGAAAGGTTGGGTGTTGGTTTATCCAATTTCCGAAATTTACTTACATTAGGCTGCAAGGGTTCTCTTCATATCCATATAGGTTGCCCAAATACCCTACGAACAGGATCTTGATGTTAGAAATATCTAGGCAACTCATTGCCTATGACAAGATTCAGAAGAAGAAGAAGGGAGGGCTTGACTTCCCAATCATCATGGGAAACTCAAATGAAGTGTGTCCTTCACTACAGGCAGCCAAGGAAGCTGAAAATGAGCTTCAGTTTTTCCACCTTTCTTACCACACCAACAGGCAATATTATGACCCTCACAGGAATATCAGATCGATACTGTTAGAGGAGTTCAGACATAAGGCAAATATTGAAGATTTTTGGGCTAGTGCGTTGGATGGGGCTAAAGTAAGAAGAAGGATGTTTTCAAGATTACCTTTGAGCATGATTAGGGAGTGCAAGATTGTTCCAGTGCCGGACTAGGTAGATGAGGCTATGAATGTTCTTCATCCAGATTATGAGACAATGAGGGATACACCACTCCCACTTCCAAATTGGTCAAAGCCAAAGATTGTGGATTTGGATACACTTTGCATACCAGTCCTGACATTCACCAGAGGATGGGTTGAGAGGCATGTGAATAGGCTTAAGAGCAGGTCAATTCCTCTTATAATTTGATGGGAGATCATACGACGCCAACTATTACAAAGAAGAAACAGATTGCTCAAGCTCCAGAGTCACGAAGGAAAGAGCCAATTCAGCCAAAGCCTCCAAGAATTGAGGTAGCATCACCTACGCCATTGGAGACACGTTCTCCAAGTATATAAGAGGTTTCATTATTTGTTGATCAGAGGAATATGTTGAATAAGGAACAAGAATTACAGGAGGCAAATCAGCCACCACAAAGGGAGTCTATTGGCCAAAGTGTCAACGCACCTACCAGAGATAATCAGCAGGAAGAAGATGAAGAAACAGCCACAGATAAGGGCTTCCAGCATGAAATTGAGGCAACATTAGAAGATGACACTGTTACAGGACAAGAAGCCTAGGGTTCAGGAGATACTCAGCCCATAGAAGTCAATGAGCCTCGTCAAGATGACGTTAAAGAGGAGGTTCATGAAGAAAAAGCAAGAAATGAGCAGCCATTTATTATTTCTGACCTACAGCAAGTAGTACCAGATTGGCTTAGAGATAGGATGAGGAGGAGCCCCGTTGAGGAGACTGATCCAACAATTGAGATGGAGGAATTCCTAAGTAGGATCAGCGCGCCTCCGACAAGGAAGAGGGCTAGGAAATTTTCAAAGATTTCAACGGATGAGGATGGCTCTCGCACCCTCCACATGGTTGTGCCAACGGTTGAGTGTGATCAAGATGAGGCTATTCTAGAAAATTATGTGATCACCACCATGGAATTAGGTCGCCCCATAGGAGCACAGATAATTGAGGAATGTGATAGCTCCTACCAGGCACTCAAGGACAGGTTGCTCTGGACTGAAGGCAAATAAAAGAAATTGAAGCAGCATAAGACATTGATAGGTTACGTACAGCACTTGTCTTGTCCTTGTGGGCAAGAGAATCTGGCGATTGAGCTTCCAACCGAGTTTCCTAGAGAGTCTGTCAGCGGCTTGGAGGATTTGAGAAAGATGGCACAGGAGGCGGATAAGTGGGTTGCTAGTGTTCGTGCTAAGACAGAAAAGTTTATGGAGGATCTTGCTCATGCTTATCAGCAGGCTTCCAGCATTATGGTACGGATGGATGCAGTTGATCAGGCTTGGGCCGATGCTCATATCTATTAGACTAAGGTTGTCCTTCGTCTAGAGGCTTTGTGCATACTCCCTTACAGACTTTGGTTGAGGGAGGCATGATACAGGAGGGTGATAGATATGATTTCACCAGCTGGTACTCTTCAGTTGTCACAAGTCGAGGATTCTTTGATGCAACACAAGCAGATTTGGCCAAGGTTAGAAAGGCCATGACGAACATTCTTGATGGAGCCCTGAACACATTGGAGGCTATCTTTGCTAGGAGGTTGGCTTCGTAGGAGGTGACTGCTGATGGTTTGAGGAGTAGACTGCCACCTTTCTTTTCAGAGGTGAAGACTTTTGTTCAAAATGATTTTGAGAACACCTCAACTTTCTCCAACATTATTCAGAACACTCGGGATGCTTTAGTTGCTTGGAGAAAGTCTTGCACTCGACATGGGCAGGCAGTTACAGTGTTGGAGTTCCAGCTTGATCATATTTCGCCTATCTCAGTTCAGGAGGTTGAAGCTGTGCTGGCTAGATTCATTGATTTTGCAGCCAAGGAGGACAATGGAAACGCCTTTCTGGAAGATGACCTTCTAGATGATTGATCGTGGGCATTGATTTCCTTTACTATTTTGGGAGTGAGTGGGAATCTTCTGGCTCATTTATTGTACCACTCCTCATTTTGATAGTTTTTAGGGTTAGGGCTGATGTGGCTTTGTTGTACCCCAAAATTAAAATTTTTGTTACACTTAGACATTTTGAAGAAATGAGTAAAAGTCTTGTCAAAAAGGTCAAAATTTGGGTGTGCATGTCTTGCATGAGGGGTTAAAGTGTAAAATTTTCAATTTCTGACGATCTGGGTCTGCTAAGAGCAGCTTAACCTACAAAACCCAGATCTCAGTTTTTCATCCCTAAATTTTAGGAAAACTGCTATTTTTAGAAATTTTCTAAAATTAGTAACGTTTTGGGTTTTTGGGTTTCTTTGGCAGTTCGGCAAAATTTTCTAAAAATAGAAAGTTGGTCCGACAGGTCCGAACGATTTTGATTGGCTCAAAATATGTCCATATCAGGTGGTGCGTCGAATCTTAAAATAATCAGTTTTGCCCTCTGGGTCTATTCGCTTTTTCATAAGCATATCTGGAGCTCCGAGGTCATCAATGGAGGTCATCCGACTGCCAGGCGTCAATTTCAGCACTTAAACTTCTAGCAGAAGGTGAAACGATGAACATGCACGAAGAACGAGAAAGAAAGTTGAAAGGTCATGAAAATTTTCTAACACTGCTGAGTTTGCGCGCCCCTGTTGAAGAAAGGCGCCCACCTTTTTAGGGCATCAGATGAGTGAATTAGGGTTAGGACCTCCAATGGAAGTTGCTCAGTTTTCAGTCAGCTTCGCGATGGATATCCCCGTCAGAGTGTCCGACAATCCAGTCTCCGGCAAATTCGAGTCAAAGTGGAAGGTATAGAGCGAAGATCTGAAACTCAAAGAAGAAGATTGAATCTAAAATTGAAAATTTTTCTAAGTCTGCAGAAACTGGGCGCCCCTGTTGAAGAAAGGCGCCCAACTTTTCAAGGTTTCAAACAGATGAATTTGCAGTCAAAGTTATAACAAGATATCTTCAGAATGCAACAGGCTTTCCAGTGAGTTATCCAGCACGACAAACGGAGTTCGCAGTCATCAGATTCAAAGGGCGGAACAGAGGGTCAGACGAGAGTTGAAAAGAGAAATTCGAAAGCAAAGGTGAAAAATGTGAAAAATAAACTAACTCTGGTGAAGATGGGCGCCCCAGCTTGCCAGGGGCGCCCAAGCTTTTGAGGACCTAAAATCCACTTTTTGGCAGAAGTGTTTCCAGAAGATCCCTCCTGAAATCCTCTCAACTTCGCAATGAATCCAAACATTCATCAATCCGACGCCCGGAGCTCGAAATTCAACAAGATCGCCCGTAGAAGTGAAAGACATGAATAAATTGAAGATTTTTCTAAGTCTGGTGAAGATGGGCGCCCCTGTTGAAGAAAGGCGCCCAAGCTTTAAGGCCTTCAAATGATGAAATTTGCAGAAGTAGTATCCAAGAGTGCCTCATCAAAATCAGTCTGGCTATCCAACGAAATATTCAGACAGTCAGTCGGATCAGCGTAGCTCCCGGAATCGCGGATTCATCAGAAAATCAAAGGGAGAAGGAAGAACTTGGAAATCAGAAAAATGGTTAACACTGAAGAACTTGAGCGCCCCTAGAAAGAAAAGCCTCCCATGAATTCGAAGGTCAAAATCAAGTTTTTAGCCGGAGGTGCCTCCAGAACATCGTTCTCAGAATCAGTCAGGCTCCGCCGTGAACCACTTAGCTCGTCTGTCGGGTTGATCTGTCAACAGGAAATCAAAGGCAAAGTAGCATGTCAAAATGGAGAAAAGTTGAAAAAGTTAAAATTTTGACTGACACTGGTGGAAATAAGCGCCCCTCTTGGAGAAAGGCGCCCAAAGTTTCATGCCTTAGAGTATTTTCAAGAATTTTCAAAATTTCAAAATTTGCAAGAAGAGAAGGATGGCGTCCAAGTTCAAGGGTGTAAGGAGCCTTGCTAAATTTGGCCTGAAATTTCTATTTTTGTCTCCTTGGAAATATGATAAACAGTTGGCGTGCAAGCTGTATATGTTAATCTCGTTGAATTTACTTGTTTGGTTTGAAGAGAGCCCGAATATGTGCTGACAAAGGCTATTACATGTGTTCTGATATCGCTGTGAGGAGCCTTACTAACCTTTGATCTGAGTTTTCTGTTTAATTCCCCTTTGGTATTTAGACAAGTACAGATTGTGCAAACTGAGTGTGCTGATTTATGCTGATACAGTCCTCTGTTTGTTTTGTTTGGTTTGATGCTTGATTTGAATGCTCAGTTTGGTTAACACGAGGGAATAGGTTGCAAACATGTAATACATAAATAATAATGATGGCACATGAGCTAACAACAATTTCCAAAAGTGCAGTCTATTACTGAATACTAAATACTGGAATCCATGCATAGAAGTTACAACATACTGTAACAAACATTTAGAATCCCTTTCCCAGCATAGAACAAAATCACAAGCCTAGTTACCCGCAAAATACATGAATCAATGTGCTCCAACAACTTGCAGCAGATAACAATTTGAACACAGTGTTCTCAGACTTCATTTTGCAACAGTCATTACATGTATTTTCTGTTCTTATAATACTGGGTAATGACATTCTACAGCCCCCAGTTCATAGTAATTATGGCCAGCTCTATACATAATTATTTAGAGATGACTGCAGCTCAAACACAAAGATTAAAACAGTGAAACATGCTCAGACCTGGAAGTAGTTCGTTTTCAGCTTGTATATGTTGTAGGCGAGCTCAACATAGTGCAGAATACACACCCAGCAGCTGCAATGTCTTCTTGGTAGCCGAGTCTCTTCATAAACTGGTGCGTTTTGCCTTGTAAACTCCAAACGCACTTCCCAAAAGCCTCCAGCATCAACCACGACCCCAAAGAGAGCTATGTAGAAATTGTCCCTGCACAAAAATATGCGTCTTTCTGTTCTTCGTATATATTCCTTCCAAAACGGCTCAAATATGGAATTCCATGGCTGAGATAAGTGCGCCTAGGGTTATTATATCAAAGCGCCATCAAACCCTTCTGTAAAACTTTCCAAAAATCGTTCCCTGAAGCTACATCGAGTGCATTAACACAAATCACGAATCTGGAATAAACCTCCAGCTAGGTCAGATTGCTTCCACTGACAAAACCGGAAGGCCAAGGTCTGAAACCCGCCAAAAAGGAGCCCTTGAGCTTTCCCGTGAAGAGAGAAGAATAATAATCTCAAAAGTGCGAATGCCTCTCTTCATTTTTTTCTTTTGTATCTCCTCCATCAAAAATTAAAGTGACATGTTATATAGTCTTTTAATAAATATTTCACCAAGTCACTATTGCACCACATAAAGTGACTTTCAAAAATTAATATTTCAATAACTCACTTTTGAATCTTTTTGAAAAGTCACTTAGCCAAAAATAATTAATTAATTAATTGGCATCACATTGTAAGGCTAAACGCGATACACAATTAATTAACTAATGATTCCCTAATAATGGCATTAGCCTTCGGGAAGGGAAAGGCTAACGACAAACCGAAGGGCTATCGAGAAGGGGACATTACAAAGGGGCGAGATTTAGGGTTTTGAAATAAAAAAAAAAAGAAAGAAAACCTAAATCAAACCCTAAGTCTATTTAACACTTCTTTTCAATGTATTTTTCATTATTTTTGCAGGTAGCATCCAGAGGAGAAAGTTGGAGCAGCAAGTTGAAGATTTTTGGTGATTCAAGAATCCATAGTTGCTGGTTTTACATCAGATTTTTCAGACCAGCAAGCATAAACCCTTGCTTTTTCATTCTTTTGTTCCAGAAGATCAAATTTTTCAAGCTGAAGGCTAAGGCTTTCAATTTTCACTATCCGGTCTTTTGCCCAATCTTCTAAAGAATTTTTCAAGAACTTCATCAAGTTGCAGCAAGTGTTTTATTTCTTGCATAGTCGCTGAAAAACCTCTCAGACATTCAAATTTCAACCATCCGTCCTTGCCAATCGGGCCTTCTCAAGAAAACCCATATCGCGAGCTTTTTCAAGAAAGTTCAAAACCTGTTGCTGCTTTTTCGATCAAACATCAGGGTTTTGCAAATCCAATCAACTGGGTCCATTTCTATTCATATTCTGAACAAAACCCAGATGCCAGCTTTTTTTTCGTGAAAATTGAAGAAATTAGGGTTTGCTGCTTTTTTAGGAAAAATTCAAAATTTTCAAAAACGGACGATCTGGGTTGTCTTGCATTGATATTCTGAACAAAACCCATATCTCAGAAAAATTTTCAAAAAATTCGGCCCTCGCTGGAGTACAAAAAATCGCATTCTAAAAATAGAAATTGGGTAATAAGACTTGTCCGGTGCCAAGGCGTGCTTACGCCATTCTTCAAGTAAGTTTTATGAATGGAATACACCTATAATGCTCGTCCTAATCTCAGTTCTCTTCTTTTCACAATTATATCAAAACAAATTGACAAACTTGTATCATGTCAAGCCGGGTGTTCGAACAACATGCCTTGAGAGAATAGAAGTACACTTCAATCAAGAACCTGGGACATTCCCGACTCCTCGCAGCAGCGTCAATTCCTATATCAGTTTAGAGCCTTGAGTTCGTAATCGCTTGCATTAAGCATTACAACCCAGCTACCAGGGAGATCCAGTCAGCAGACGGTAGATTGATTTGCAGTCTAAAGCCCGATATGGTCGGTGTTGGTGTTTTTCCATTCCCCCGTGGCCCGAAAGCGTAACTCTTTCAAGGGATGAATGCGAAAAGATGTGGAATATGCATAAAGATAAATATAGCAAGAAGATTGCACAGAGATGGATGAAAGAAAAACATAAGACATTGCCCAAGAATGTCGGGCGAGGAGAGTTCAAGGACGAGGTTGCCATCATCATCACTTTGCTCAACAGGGTCACTGGCTCAGAAGATGCCACCAAGTTCCAACCTTGGATGTTTTATGCCATACCTCACATTATGAAGAAAACCGAGTTTTATGATTGGCCTACTTTGATTAGTGACTGCCTACATCAACAAATAACAGAATATTTCCAGCTTCATGTATTCCACATGGTGTCATATCTAGTCTACCTGGTGGCCTATCAAGGTCAATTCAGAGGATTGAACACCGAGGGATCTTTGAGCCGCATAACATATATAACCATATCCTCGCCTGAATTATTAAGTCGCTAGTAACTACCACAAAAGGGTGAACGAGGCATTCTGATGTACACAAAGGCGGGACTTAGACAACGAATTGCACGGGCCCCAAGATTCTTCGCCTGCTGTGGCAGCAATGGCGAATGGGCTGGATTGGTTTATACAGCTTCCTACCTTTACCGGTCCTGTGGTCTATGGTTGGTCTGTGTGCCCCGGGCCATGTTGCCAAGGTATCCTCACGATGAGGTCATCTTCATGGAATTTTGAGGCAAAGCCTACTCTGTTCAAGGCTGGGGCCTAAGAAATAGAAAGAAACCCTCTCTTCACTTTCCATTAGGGTTGGGTATTTATACATGCAGGATTGCTGCAGATGCCAGGACAATTGGAGAAGAGTTAGATAAATTCGGCCTCAAATCCTACAGCGAGAGGCGATCATTTGATCCTCATGGTGTCTACGCCGGGTCGGTTGAAAAGGTCTGAATCACATAGCCGCGACTTGAAGATTTTTGGGCCAATCGTGCGTGATGAGTTTGAAGTGCGCAGAAGTTACAAAGCAGGTTAACTCTCCATCAGATGAAAGACTGTTTAAATGAAGATATAGAAGGGCTCTCTGATGATGATGAAGATGTTCTTCTACCAATGTACACTCAGAGACGAATCGAGGATCAGCCTCTTCCACAAGTTAATTGGGCAAACAAGGAATCTCTTTCAGTTGAAGATAGGACAAGACAAGTCGTTGAGTATAGTAAGGTTTTCTTAGTGCTTAAAAGGAAGAACTCTATTCCAGTAGCAGAGCCGCCAAGGATAATTCCCTCTTCTTCCAGAACACAGGCAAAAGGAAAGGGTAAAAGTCAGTCTCAAGATGGCGTCAAAGGTTGTAGATCAAATAAAAATGTAAAAAGAAGGTTGGATTTCTCGGGCATAATCATACAGGAACAGTCTACAGTCGATTCAGAAGTTCCTCCTGTCGAGCCCGTACCTCAAAATGAAGCAGAGGAGCCACCTTCAACACATGATTCTGTACCTTTGACGGGTTCTTCACCAATTCACATTGATCTTGATATCGAAGATGATGAAGAGATTGCAGCAGTACCTCCTGAGGAAGTTAGTAAAGATACTACTGTGTCTTGGCTTGAGAACTCTTTGGGAAGGGTTAGGAGAAGGCCTTCATATCAAGTGAGTGTTGATGATCTCGATAACATCTATCAGGAACCGCCGAAGAAGAAGGCAAAGAAGCAAGTTCATTTTGATAGGAATCCTGATAACGAGATAGTCATGGAGACTGCAGTGCCCCCAGAAGATAAGAATAGGGATGAGGTAAATATGGATGATTTTGTCATGGTCAAGGCTAATCTCGGTAGAAATACCAGACATGCAGATTTGAGTCTCTTCAAAGTTGTATCCGAAAACCTTCAAGAAAGAGTGTTGAAAGATGGAGAAGACGCGCCTCATGCCAAAAACTCAGCGTTTTGACTTCATTTCTAACTCCACTGTGGTTCTTCACAAACAACTCACTAAGGCCCTTAAAAGTCTTAGAGACACTGTACTGACCACCATCAGCTTAAGACAAATTCGGGTCATATGTGGGAAAGAGACTCGTGAGTGGATCGGGAAGTCATTGTCGAGGAAGGGAGATCTTGGCCTGATGCCCCAAAATGGAGAGAAATCACCATGAACTTCGGCCAAGGCATTCAAGGATTTGAACAAACATTAAGAAGTAAAACCCTAGGCATGATTATCATTGCTGATTTAGATACGTACCTACTGCCTGAAGGCCTAAAGGAGCCAAAAGACAAATCCCGCTTGAGAGAGCTGCCATGTTTTCAAAGTTAAAACTTATGAGAGGATATCCGAAGAATTCATCACATACAGACAAAGGGTGGTTGAAGCTCTTCTTTTCATCAGCGAATTCGTCATAGAGATCCCCTCTCAGTATAGTCTTGAAGACGGTTCCTACGTCGGGCTTGAGGAGGTGCAAAATCAATTCCAGAATGTTGTTCATAGTTGCAATCCAGTTGGTGGAAGGATAGGCCATATTTCAGTGATGTCAGCAAAGTTCGATAAAGCGGCCAATGAGGTCGAAAATTTCCTGAGATCTATTGCAGATGCTGAAGATATTCTTGAAAAGAGGTGTTTTGCTGTTGATGGCATAGATGCACCGAACCGGGACACAATCTCTAACTTCCTAGTGGATGTGATCGAGCTTTAAAGCAGTTTTCTTCTAGAAGCTTTTATTCTTGGAATAATCCCATCCAGCCTTGAGATAGAAAGAAGATGGGATACGTAATAGTTGGCGCTTTCGCTTTTCTCGCTTTCTAGGGTTTTATCTTTCTAGGATTTAGTAATAGTGCTTCTGTTTCTTATTTGTGCAAGCCCTATTTGTGCCAAGGAGATTTAGGGGTTCTTACCTCCGCTGTCTATGTAAATAAGAGCCTTTGCTCATTTAGTTTCTTTTAACCGTGCTAGTGAGAACAAAACGCTGAGCCTATTGTGCCTTCTATTTGTTGCTCAAGTATTGTTCATTTGTGTTGTGATAAGCAAATTGTTGAGCCTCTTTAGCCAACAAGGAGTTAGTGAGATTGTTGTTTTCTATTGTGTTAAGAATAAGTTTGCAAGCCTCCTTAGCTGCAATTTCTTGTTCAAGGCATGTTAGAAGTGAGCTTTGTTTTAGAGATTTGAGTAATAAAATCATGAGCCTCTTTTGCCTTGGTCTAAAATCTCAGATTTCCGTTATCAGTGTTCTACTTTTATGATCTTTATTTCAGCTTGCAGTGAAGTGTGTAGGTGTTCGCTGAAAGAGAGATTGTTGAAGTATTTTTGTCAGAGAATCTACCTTGTTAATTTCTAACTTCTCTTGCTCTGCTATTACTTGAGAGGCTAGGAACGTCTTTAGTTTAAGTTAGTCGTAGTTGAAACTTCTTATCAAAATCCTCACGCGCTAGGTTAAAACTAAAAGCTCGCTGATCAAAAAGATAGGCAACTTAGTTTTAGTTTACTTTCTTTCAAACACCATCAGCAAGAGGGAGCTTCCCCTCCTAATTTGAAGAGCAGTTCATCTGTGCATAGCTGTCCGTTTTCAAATCCGCATTCCAGAGGTGTGAATTTAAACGCCAACAAGCTTGATCTGAGCCCTCCATTTGATTGTAATTTGAGCCGTCCATTGGACTGGGCCATCTATAAAAGGGGCATCCCCCCTCATTTGCAATTCATTAGAGATTAGATCAAAGAATAGAGCAGAGAGGCTGATAGTATAATTGTAATAGCTTAACATAGTTTATTATGCATAGCATAGTTTGAAGGAGAAGGAAAGTTTTCCCTTGAGAACTTTGTAAGAAGTTGTTGTGAAAACTATCATAATAAAAAGAGTTTTCATTGATGATGATTTCGTCTTTTGTTATGAGTAGCTAGCAAGATTTCTTCGTCCTTCTACTTCAAGTAGGACTTAAAGTAGAATAAATTTCATTTCATGCAAGTAGATGTTAGTTGCGGATTGTGGTGTTTGATCAAAGCAGTTTCGTTTAATCCATACCACTCGCAGCTTGCTGACGGTAAGTTTTCCTTGTGTGGTCGACTAGAATACCCTATAAGCTTAACTTCGGTTATGATTCGCGTCTTGGCATGCATCGTCTTGATGGTGTCTTTATGCTAAATTGTGACTTGAACACTCCTTGCTACTCCCTTGAAGATTGCACCGAATTTGTAGACGCTGTCCAATGCGAGGCGAAGCAGAGTCTAGTTGAAGCTTGTTGAAATTGATCCCACGTTCCGCTCTTAGATAGAACTTAGATCTTCTAAACTCCACTTATTTAAATTCCGCACATTTCTGGTTAGTATAGGAGACACATACCTCAGCGCCAAATCATTCGTATTGCACGAAAATCCCCTTTCATCATTAATCTGCTATCAACTGCCATGAACTTGTGAACAATTGTGTAAGTCCCCTCGTGAAAACAGCATATCACAACGAACCAACTAAGTGTATTCCATTAAATTGAAGGAACCTTGGAGTTGAACGTACGATCTCTCTCGCAATCTTAGCGTACAGAATACTTTGATCAAGAGAGAATGGAGTAGTCGTTGGATACTTTGTTCTGATGATTGGTGCGGTCACAAAAATCACATCAACAATTAGTTGTTGTTGGGTTTGCATGAATTGTTGCATCATTTGCTATTGCACCCTAGCTAGATCATTTGGTATATTTTGAACATTGTCATGGCCCTTCTTTTAGTCCTATCCTGAGGACTCTCACCACCTGAACCCACCATTGTTCCACTACTCTATGCAACTCTAAGTGGTTGTATAGTTGGTAATGCAATTGATAATGTATCCTCTTTTGGATATGATTCTAGAAATTGAAATTGTCTACGTTTTTGTTCTCTTTTAGAGCATCGTTTTGCTCTATCACTAGTGTACATAACCCCCCAGGCTGGTAGGATTTTGGCTCTAATACCACTGCAAGAGTCCACTATTAATCGTACACCAATCTTGGATAAAATGTTTTACAATTTACAGAAGTTTGACAATGCAAGCATTTTGTCAAACTATTTATAGGCTTCCGAATTGAAGATATTTTCAACTCTATTTAAATATTTGAGAAGTTCTCGTAATAACTATCACATGGAATAATTTCCCAAACTTCCAAACTACCACGTTACCTTGAGAGGCCCTTTCCTTGTATGGCGGCGACCTAAATCACTGCTAGCATTCATATTATATGTGCAGCCCATACCAATTAAAGTTGCATTCAAGTTTTAAACCTTTAAATAAAATATTCAGACACCTCCCTTTCTCCAATCGCAGATGTTAAATAAAATAGCCCTTCACACAAATATGAAATGGCACAGCATCATACTAAATGCATGCTTTGAAGCATAAAGGAAATTGAACCCCTAAGACTTTACACTGAGCTGACCAAGGTGACACATAGGATAGGACTAGGATTTTAAACTTTATTTGGAGGCATCAATTCTTCCCAAGAACACACATAAGCAGTACGACACCCTTTTATTTGATCACTGTGACTCCAAACAGCTATTAGTTTAATATCTAAAATCCTTAACGCTTCAAACAAATGTATCAACCTCCTTTGATAACCCAAACTGTACGGCGCCTCTATTGGAAATTGTACGTGGGTTTTCTTTTGACTGCAACAGCTATAAAAATAATAAGTGTTTTCTAATTGGAGCGTCTTTGAATGCCCCTCATTCTCTTAGTAAGATGTACAACTCTCTTAGGAGAAAATACAACCAGATACCCCCAAATATGAAGGAAGTCGGCAATAATGACTGCAACAAATAAAATATAGAATTTACCTTATTTTACTCCTGCAGTAACCTCATATACACAACCCTAAAATTTTCCTTAGAACAAGACTTCGCAAATTTCAACAATCCAATCGTGAAAGACCAATGCAATAAATTTGAATGATCTCTTCAACAACCAACTAGGATAGGTCTTCCACAACTAGCTAGGGTTTCAACTCCTCAAGAAGCTCACCAAAATCCAAATAGATGAAAAGTAAACCAAGCGTAATCTATTAGAAATCTAAAATAGATTGAATAACCCAAGGAACTTTTTAAGAGAAAATCAAAGTTACATAAACTGGAAAAACATAAGAATGCAAACCAGGACTCCGAGAGATTATGCAATGTCGATGTGACAATATTGCATTAAGAGATTCCAAACTGAATCAATACATGAATGAATACAAATACAAGCTAGGTAGTGAGTTTATATAGAACTTAGGAGAGGAGGTAGGTGGCAAATCCAACCAATAGGAATCAACCACAAAAAGTGGAGATGGACTATCAAAAGTGGAGGATGCCACCAAAAGTAGAAAGTGGTTCCACCCTTTAAGGAAGGGGACACCACACACTTACCTCCTAGTAATAAACTCTATTATCCTAAGCAAGCTTAATAAAGTGTAGGAAAACCTAGGACTAAGGGAAAATAAATTAACCCACTAAGAAAATAAAAACCTACACCAACATAATCCTCGAATGAGCTTCCAATTTTTGTTTATACCCTTTCATTGTGTTGGAATTATTGTCATTGATGTCAAAGGTGCTTAGTCAGGATTGTTGGAATGGTTGTCATTGATGTCAAAGTCACAGCAAAAGGATATCATCATTGATGTATGAATAAGATTGTTGCAAATATTGTCATTGATGTCAAAGGAGAGATTATGGAAAACATGAACAAGACTGATCTTAGAAGAAAGAAAAGTATAAATATGAACCATTACTACATACATTCAGAGAAGTTACAACAAATATATTGTAATAGTTTGAAGACAAAGCTGTTTACATAAATCCATTGTAAATTGGAGTCTCCACTATGAAAAGAATCACAAGATATTTTAGAAGCCACAATAGATCAAATGAAGTATTTTAATGTGCGCTGTTAATGTTGGCCAACCACTCTTGTCAAGCCATATATTAATTTAAAAAAATCACCCAAATACATAATTTGCTGGCCGATCACAACCAGATAACTTATATCAACTAATGTCATGAAAATATCATTTCAGAAGGCAGCAAATTAAAGACATATGTAGCCAAAGTTATCGACCAAGAAATGATAATGAATAAGCAGCGATTAAATTTCATAAAAGCAGCAATCCTTCATGAAGATAAATGATAAAAGACAGTGAATAACTAATAAAGAGGTGGCGATTCATATTAGTAGAAATGTTAAGAATTAATTAATAAAGAGCAGCGAATCTACCTTAAAGAAGAGAAGTAATTTAACACAGTTATTAATGAGTATATAGCGATTCATAATAAGCAATAGTTATGTAAATGAAATTCAGCAATTAATTAATGAAGAAAGAGGAAGGGATTAAAGTGGCAAAAATTATAATTAGCAAAGGGCAGTGATGAATATTTGAGAAAGGTCATGACCATTCAAAAGGTCATCTCTTTTTAAAAGGATGTCTCTCTTCAATTTAGATTTGAAGATATAAAGATGAGATATGAAATGTGGATTTAGAAGCAAGTAATTAATGAATAATTTCTGAGAAAAAGAACAGATATAAAGAAAAGAAGAGGCAGAAAAATGAAGAGCAATTCTGATCTATTTTAGAAGAAAGTATGTGTGATAGAATGAAAAATATATGAGCAGATTTATAAAGAAAAATTGATATACATAGTGACCAAGTTTGAAAGAAAATATTGACAGTTTGGATCTGATTTATGAAAGAGAGCTGTGCAGGATTTGAATCAAATTTGTGAAAGAAAGATAATGTGTGAATTGACCATAAATGGGGACATTACATTTCATTTGATGACACCTTGATAGACACTAAGACTTTAGAAGAGCACATGAGGCACCTAGAGAAGTATTGGGATTTTTTTTAATCCCAATCCTTGTATGCAAAGGAAACTAAGTGTGAATTTATGAAATATTCCAAGCCAAATTTTTTCCTTTTTTTTTTTACCAAGTACACAACAATGCAGAGAGCACCTGTTAGGGTTAGATAAATCAAACCAACAGATTACAAATAACTCGTTGCCAAGAATGCGCACTCAATCTCAACAACAGAGAGGCTGTCATATGGCAAGAGGAGCGTCAGTGCCTTAAACAAAATGCAACTAAAGGTAACTCTAACCAAGAATGTGTCCGCGAAGGACGAACATATGGTCAGAGGATCTTCTACGCTACAAGTACTGAAAACAAACTCAACACCAAGCATGTGCTACCCAATCCAGTATGGAAAGGAGGCGACCATATGGTGGAGTGCTAAGAATTACAATGCTAATAAGGGAGATAGACACTAAGACTTGGGAAGAGCACATGAGGCACCTAGAGAAGTATTGGGATTTTTTTTAATCCCAATCCTTGTATGCAAAGGAAACTAAGTGTGAATTTATGAAATATTCCGAGCCAAAAATTTTTGTTTTTTTTTTTTACCAAGTACACAACAATGCAGAGAGCACCCGTTAGGGTTAGATAAATCAAACCAGCAGATTACAAATAACTCGTTGCCAAGAATGCGCACTCAATCTCAACAACAGAGAGGCTGTCATATGGCAAGAGGAGCGTCAGTGCCTTAAACAAAATGCAACTAAAGGTAACTCTAACCAAGAATGTGTCCGCGAAGGACGAACATATGGTCAGAGGATCTTCTACGCTACAAGTACTGAAAACAAACTCAACACCAAGCATGTGCTACCCAATCCAGTATGGAAAGGAGGCGACCATATGGTGGAGTGCTAAGAATTACAATGCTAATAAGGGAAATAAGCAGGAATGTTGAAGTACTCGACGTCAAGAATGTGCTTTCCAACCCGAGACAGAATGGGAGCTACCATATGACGGAGATATAAAGAAATACAATTGCGTATACAGAATGTAAAGTAAGACTGAGAGAAATGCTGATAGTACTACTGTTCAGCTTACAATGAATATTTAAATGCCTGCAAGATCAAGTATTAGAACTCTTCAAATTGCTGCAACAACAAGGAATCTTTTACAAAGCCTTTAATGATTTCCTAACACCAATCCAAGAAGGAGAATGCAGATTTCTCAAATCTGATTATGACAGACCTGCACTTTAAAATATATAACCAAGTTAACCAACAACACAGATCCTTGTCAAAATGCTCATAACTCTCTCATTTCTCACCCAAATGATCTCAAATCTGATGCAATAGACCTTCAAAATGATGGCACCTAACTTAGTAATAAGAAATGGCATCTAAAAGTGGTTATTAATTACTGACACGAATCCCAAGGCACTCCAGAAAGTACGGCCTTCAAGGAATGACGAATTTGCATTATAAAATCATAAACTTCGTATTAAAATCTGCAAATATTCATGAAGGGGCGCCTCCAACAGGGAAACACAATGAGACAATACCCAGAATGAGAATGTTTAAGATTTGAGACTTGTGAGCAGAAATATACATTCAGCAGTCATGACCAGCAACTCTGAATTGACAGGAAATGATAAAACTCAACTACGAAGGATAGGAAACCAACTATAACTGAAAAGACAAATCAATAACACTCAAACCTCTCAACTAGTTGCTGTCTTTCAAGCAAGAAGAAGAGCCAAGCTAGGAGGCCTTCATTCCTCGAAGCAATCCCAAAGCCAATCCGGCAGCATAACATTCCTGTAGACAAAAGATAATTCAAAGAGAACCAATGGCTTCCTTTTATAATTTCCAGTTGACCCGTCTCGAAACCCTAATCTTCTTTTTTGAATCAAACCCTAATTCTCCAATAGGTGGCGTCCCACTTTCCCAAGCACAACTTTGACTTTTAAAATCACTTTATTTCTTCCTTGAAGTTGGCGTCCAATTTATGCTTGAATTAAACTTCTTTATAAGAAATATAATTAATTTCCTTCAATGAAGCGCCACCCAAAAAGAACATCTTTTAAAAACAACTTAAAGTGAAGTTGTTAGGCCAAGGGGGTTAATGTTAAAATATAACATTAAAACATGACTTAATTGAAATAATTCGACTTATCTCTCCAATTGTGCCCCAAAGCCAAAAATGAGTAAGCCAACTGATCAGTCTGAAGTAGAAAGCCAACCGTGCCGAAACCAACAGGACCACTGCCAGAAATAGAATTTACTAAAAATAGTAAATTCTAGAAAGTGCTCGGAATGCCAAGAAAAACATACCACTGCGAAGCTCTCTGAAAACCCAGAAAGAATCCGCCATTAAAACAACCAACCTCAAGCAAAAGCATCCTCCAAAACGCGAAACCCTAATTTTGCCACTAATTAGCCGACAGTACACTGGGAATAGGCTATCAATCACTGAAAAGTGAAGTGCTAAAAACGGGGACATTACAATTTACTATGATTTTTTTTTATTTAGGGCATGTGATCAACTCAGAGGGTGATTCAAGCTATCTTGGATTGGCCACCACCAAAGACTCTCACTCATTTGAGAGGTTTTTTGGGCTTATGCAACTTCTATAGAGGTTTGTGAAGGGATTTTCATAGTTAGTTGCCCTACTCACTGATTTGACCAAAAAGGGGGCATTTACATGGTCTACATCAATGCAACAGACTTTTGAGCAGCTCAATAAAGTCATGAGCTCTTGTCCTATGTTGTCCATTCTAAACTTCACAAAACATTTTGAGCTAGAGTGTGATGCTTCGAGAGAAAGAATTGGTGTTGCGTTGATGCAAAATAAGCATTCAATTGCCTTCGAGAGCAAGAAGTTGAGGGGAGTAGAGAGGAGCTACTCCGTCTATGACAAGGAAATGTTAGGCATCATGCATGCTTTGAATAAACTTAGATAATACTTGGTTGGAGGTAAATTTGTTGTTAAAAATGATCATAATAGTCTAAATTATTTTCTTAGGAAAAAAGATCTTAATGAGAGGCGACAAATATGGGTAAGTTGCATGCTTATGATTTTGGCATAGAGTATGTCAAAGGTAGGAAGAATGTAGTCGCTAATACATTGTCAAGAAGGAAATTTGATCCCTATGAAGAAAATTACAGCAGATTGGAAGGAACAAATTCTTGTGGAATATGCTAAGAATCAATTTGCTACTAGTAATTTGGAGGGAACCTTGTAGGATGATAAGTATGCAATGCTGAATGAACTGATCTTGTATAAGAGAATAGTATTTTTGGTGCCCAAATCTAAGGTAAATTAGAAGATTTTGAGAACTTTTCATGATGCTCCCTTGGCTGGTCACCAAGGATATTTCAAGACATATATACAGATTCAGTAGAGGTTTTTATGGAAAAGGCTTCAAGATGATGTCCATAAGCATATTAGAGAAGGTGAAGTATGTCAAAAAAACAAAATTGAGCATACTTTCTCTATTGGTCTGCTGCAACCTTTGCCTATTCCCAATAAAAAATGGGAAAGTATTTATATGGACTTCATCACCAGGTTGCCTAAGGTACAAGATAAAGATTGCATATATGTTGTTGACAAATTGACCAAACTTGCACACTGTTGTTTCTTCAGATTACAGAGCTTCCTAGGTTGCTGATTTATTCTTCAAAAAAGTATTCAAGTTGCATGGCTTTCCAAAGAACATTGTGAGTGATAGGGACAATAGGTTCCTCACATATTTTTGGAAAGAGTTGTTCAAATTGATTGGCACTGAGATCACTCCAACACTTTTTATCACCCACAAACTGATGGGAAAACTGAAATTGTAAACATGTGGGTGGAAGGTTACTTAAAGAATTATGTTTAAGGACAATAGAAGGCTTGGATAAAATGGCTTCATATTAGAGAATATTGTTTTAATACTGCTCATCATATGTCAATCAAAATGTCATTTTCATGGAAGTGTATGGATACAAAGCTCCTAGCTTCATTGATCTCTTATTTTGCGACAACAAAGTACCGATAGCCAAAGATGTATTGCAGCACAAGTCAAGATGTGTTGAAAACTCTACAAGATAACCTCTAGCACGTACAAAATCAGCAGAAGTTGTCTGCTTATCAGCATAGAGTTGAGTGCACTTTTGAGGTTAACGATATGGTTTATTTGAGATTGCTGCCCTATAGATAGTCTACTCTTAAAAAGAGTGGAGCCAAGAAACTTAATCCATGATTTTATGGTCCATTCAATATCATGAAGAGAGTTGGAGAAGTGTTTTACAAGTTGGAGCTACCAAAAGGAAGCAAGGTGCACAATGTATTTCATGTTTCTCACTTTAAGAAGGCACTTGGTCACAACGTGGTTTCTTCTATTGATTTTCCTCCCTTTGAGGAAGAAGGGAAGTTCATCTTGATTCTTGAGGTAGTGATTGAATTCAGAAAACACAAAATAAGAAATAGAAATATCAAAGAGTATTTGGTAAATGAAAAAAATCCTCCAATTAAGGATGCTACATGGGAAGGAGAGTAGATTTTGTAGTATCCTAATTTGCAATTGTTTGGGGACAAGCAATTTTGGGGAGGGAGGACTGCAATGTCCGCTCTTGCACATGAGCAATTGTTTAGCCATTAGCTTATTTTCCAAAGTTTTCTTGTAAGCTAATTGGCATTGGAAAAGGGGAAATAATTTAAATAATTAAGTTGTCAAAAATTTACTTTTCAATATTTTAATTGATAGCTTACATTTAAATTTTTTTTAAAAAGTGTTTTGAATGTACAGATGAAATGTCACAAGGCTCAAGATGATGAAAAGTGCTCATATTATTTTATTAAGAAAAATTATTTTTTTCGAAAAAAGTTTTTTTTGGAAAAGCATTGAAAAAGCAACGAGAAGTAAAAAAGACTTTTGAAAAAGTAGAAAAAAATAACAAAACATTTTTTCTTAAAATAACTCTAGAAGGTTATAAAAGGAGGTTGAGAAGAAGGGTTACTGGTTATTTTTCAATTGCTCTAAGCAAGAACGTAAGTTCTTCATATTTATTGAGGATAAAAACACTCTTGGAATACTAGTTTTGGGGACGATAACTCTCCTAGTTGGATATGGTGATTTCACATTGAGATCACATTTGTCTTGTAAGTGAAGTTTGATCTAGCTGGTGCTGAAGATGGAGACTTTTTATGTGTTTTAACAGGAGTTTGTTGCTGTTTTTTCTTGGTAATATTTACTTGAGTTTTCATATGATAAGATAGTAATATTTTGCTGTGATTGAATCAGCTAATTGAACTTTGATGATTTTATAAGTTTCCAATGCATTAGTACCTACTAATACCTATTATACCAACAGCTAATTTGTTTTGTTTCAGATCTGCAATTATTAAGAACAATTAGTTTCATGTGTTTGGGGTGCATTTTTAATTGTTGTTCAGTGGTTAGGCTTGCTTGCTTTCACATTGGGTTGTTGTTACTTGTTTCAGCATATGAAGGTGATTATAGAGTATTTTCAGTATGCATCAGTTCTAATTTTGATAATGTGTCAGTAGTACAAAGTTGTATCAGCAATATATCAGCCTCTTGCTTCAAATTTCAATGTATACTTCAATTGGAATGATAAACGCACATTCTGAGTATGATATTCCATGCTCATTTTGGGTCTTTAAGACTACTTTATGTTATTGCAGTAAACTGATTTTGTAATCAGAATGTTATATCAGACTTGTTCCAGCAGTATATCAGTCGTTTATGCTATTTTTTAGTGCATCCATGCTTGTCTTGTAAACCCCAGATGGTAGTACAACCGCAGGTATATATTTGTATACACTTTATTTTGTAAAGATGGATGAATTACCACTAGTTCATATGCATATCATGCTGATAAGTCTTAGTCGGTTCACTGCTAGACCCAACGTATTTCATCAGCCCGTTTTGGCATTGAGCAAGCTGGTGCAATCAACCATTTTGGTTTGAACCAACTTAGGCATTCTACCAATGGCTTGCATTAATGCACGTTGTACGTTGAGGAAGTGTTGATTGAGGTTAGTTGTGCCACTTGCTTGCTATGGTTGACTTGCTGCCATTTCATTTTGTTTGCATACATTGTAGTTAGTAGTGTGGTTGAAGCATTGTATGCTCTCACCTTGCCCACTCCAGGATTTAGGTGATCAGAAAGTGTGAAGGCATCGTATATACATTTTATATCCAAAAAATTTCACAGAAAAATGAAGGGTAGTTTGTCACAGCCATTCTAGTGATACAAAGTAATCTAACAACTTTCCATTCCAAGTCTTGTCATTTTTGGATTCTACATCTAAATTTTCACCTCTTTAACTATCGTTAGAGGGGCATCAACATATTTAGGTGGGCAGTTGTGGTCAAGATCTTTAGTTATCTGGCTATGTACTTTGAATTAATAAATCTAAGCAAATGTTTAAATAAACGAATGTCTCAACAAAGTATAAGGCATGTAGAGGCCTTTTTAGTTTCAATCATTATTAAATTATAGTATATTTTTGTGCAATATCATCCAAATGATGCACTTGTCACAATTTCATCCTATGTACATCTTTTCATTAGCATTCACAAGGTTCCATATCAATACACAGGCTGGATGCTATATGGACAAAAATTTAGCACCAAAAGTAATGAAGGCATTGATATTCTTCATGCCTTATGCTGATAAGTATTTATCCATACCACAAAGGTGAAATCAGCACAAAGAGTAGATTTAACCTTCTATAAAGTAAATTTTGAAGACTAATATAGAATAGGTTAAACAACATTGTAATTTGAAAATCATTGTGAAAGACTTTATAAAAAAGGTATTCTAGGAAAAAAACAAGCATAGCATTGATAAGTAAGGATTCTACTCACAGTTGTCATGCATAATGTGCATTCTTTCAAAATATTGTAAGCTGGAAAAACTTGCCAAATCTCAATGTTTAAGCCATTCTTTGACACTAAATTCCCAATCATGCCAGACTGTTTGTTTGGATTTTGTGTCACTAAATGCCCACTTCCCCACTCAAACATTGAAATAACCTTGTTCCGATTTGGGTCTGCATAGTGTTCAAGCTTTCTCAAACTCACAGTTGGTGCTAAAGGTAATACAAAGCGAACATTTTTTCCTAGTCTGCAATAGCACATATTAAATTAGTATAAGAAATGAATGGCAAATTAAAACTATGGCATATGATTGTAAGGCTCAAGCATTCTTAGCATGAAATTTTCGATAGAGAAAGTGAAAATTCAAAGAGAAAATTTGAGCTGTAAATGTAGTAATTTTAGTGACAACTAGAAGAAAAAAAATCATTTTAGAAACTTGCAACTTAAAACATTGTTTTATCAAACAATCCCAAAGAAACAAATATGTTTCATCAATAATCCCTTAAAACAAGCATTGAGAAAACATGACAAAAACATTGTTTAGAGTATTTAAAGCATAATGATCATGGAGATTCTTTATGAGAATTATTTTGGTAAAAGAATAGGAAATTCAAAACATGTAAAATATTCCCATTGATAAATTGACCTCCAAAATTGTCAATAATGAACTAAATGAATCATGACATTTAGCATCCTAATTCCACCATCTCAAGTTTATCATGTTGTCTACATATGCTTACCAATAATAATTGAATAACATCAAATCAGAAAAAATTCCCATGAGCATGAAAAAATAAACCACATGTTAGGCTAACATGATTGAATGTGGAACATTCTTGATATGTTATCGTGCATGTGCACACATTAATGGTAACCCTCGTCAATAATTTTTCCTAGGTTATAATGTGATACATTTAATATAGACTTAGCTTAGTCTAGTAGGAAGCCAATATGAAATAACCACCCAAGTATTAAGGAAATCGTGTCTATAAATAGATAGGTATATTTCTATTCCTTCCCTCCTCCTTTCCTCCCTCTCTCTCTTTCAAGATGAATCCTATGGCATGCTAATGGATGGAGTAGAGTTATAGTGCACCTAATCACAGCAGTCTTAGATGCGGTCAAGTATATATTAAGCATAGTTCACATACTCAAACTTGACAAACAAAAAATTTCCAACTCAACAAAACTTGGCTAAAACTTGACAACTTAAAAAATACTTAAATTTCTTTAAACAAAGTAAAATTTATGCAAAATACAACTAGAGAATTTATCAAATGAGCTTATAGTGGATCTAGTGGTTCGTGGAGGTGTGGGGGTAGTGTTCCTAGTCGGGTCGAAGGGCAATGCCCCTCATGAGGTTTGGGGGCAACCAATTGAAGACCGTGTTTTTAAGAGTGAAAATTGCATTTTTTCAATGCTTTTCTCGTATCATTTGTTATGAAATAACTTGCACAATAGAAGAATATGATATGAAATATGCTGCAAATACTTGATAATAACTGAGAATAACAAGCCACTTCGAGGGGGAAAACCTCCAAATATCTCTAATGAGAACACACTTCACAACTTGATGAAGAAACAAACTCACAATCTTCTATATATACCTATTTATGCCTAGGATATCACCTAGGCCAACTTAGACACACCTATATAAGTCTTAGGCTGACCTAAACAACTAAATAACAATATACTAATGATAATATGATTTAATAGAGAGTTAAGATAGCCACAAGCCGACTATTCATAACCCGATCTACACTAATATTAAGGGCGTAGCATGCCCCCCTTCTTCAAAGAAGCATTGTCCTCAATGCTAATCAAGTTTGGATTCTTTTGAATTAACTCCTCGTCCTCCCATGTGGCATCTTCAACTAGTAAATTCTTCCATTGGATGAGATACTCAGTGAGAGTTCTATTCCTCAGCTTCTTTGTGCGTGTTTGATGAATGCACTCTGGTTTCAAAATGACTCTTCCTTCTTCATCAAACTCTGGTAGTGTTGTTTGAGTGGGAATATTATGCCCAATTACCTTCTTCAAACAAGAAACATGAAAAACTGGATGTATCTTTGTTGTTGGTGGCAACTCTACCTTGTAGGCAACATTGTTGATCTTTTGCATAATTTGGTATGGACCATAATACCTTGGAGACAACTTATTATACTTTTTTTGTTGCTTTAGTGAGGCGATCAACTACTACCATGATGACATTATGACCTTCGATGTACACTAATATTAAGGGCGTAGCATCATTCCTACACATCGTGAATTTTTCACATAGATAGGGCTTATAAAGCAACAAATTTTCTATTTTTTTTTAGCATTTTTACATATTTTACCACATTATTTCAACATCCCCTATGTGGTGCATGTATTTGGCACAAACTTTCCAAGTACTCAGCCCAAAACTTTCCAAAATTCACATACAACTCACCTAAAATACTCAACCAATAAACCTCAAAAAAACTTGGGGACAAAAAAAAAGTGGTGGGTACTTCATGACTCACCGACTAGTTAAACGATGATCTTAAGAACAAACATAAGTCTATTCCTACATGTGTTAAGTGTTTAGAGGTCAATTCCTCAAGGGTTTACAAAGTATAGGTGCAAACATCCAAACCAAAAAAGTGTGGCAAGGTATTTTACCTCTAATTTGGGATAAATTGTAAAAGTTCAAGCTAAAACAAGAAATTTTCAGATTTGTTCAACTAATGGTAGATAATGATAGATCCTAACTCTTTACTATTTGCACATAGTAGAGTACTTACATCTTTCACAAAACCTTGATTTTGGGTGTTGCAAGAAACATACCACAATATCACTTACCTATTCAAAAAAATTGCAAAAAAATGTCAAAGGGTGTAGTTTTATCACAAATTTTCACTTTTTCTAGTTTTCTCTTTTAGCACCACAATTCCTTTACTTATTTTTTGATTTTTCCAGCAGGAAATATTCTCTAGGCAAAGGATGAGAAAGCTTCCAGGTTGAATGGAATAAATCATCATTGAACCAATTGAAGGACAAAAGGTTGCTCTTGACGAGGTGGTTGAGCATGAACATATCATTCAGCTTAGTGGAATGCTAGCTAGAATCACAAGGGTGATGATTGAGCAAGCAAGGGCTGCCACCAAATGACAATGTAGATGGGAGGAGCAACAAAAGCACCATTCAAAGTGAATGACATACTCACACAGGCGCAACCCTAATAAAGATCAGAAAAACCCCTAAAGAGTCAACAACTTCCCTATATGTAGCATGTAGGCCAGCCCACTTGGCTTACCAGCAATGCCCAAGGTATGGATGAAATACTCACCAAGTACTGTAGAAACCCCTGTTCTCCCTGATTCTGAAAACTGCTTGTTTTGATTGTTTTTTGAACGTTTTATTCGAATAAACCATTGAAGTGCGATTTTGAAAGAAATTGCATATAAAAATTAAATAAAATACCACACGTCTACAAATGATGGAAACTGATTGATTTATTGATACCAATAGGTTTATTGATCTACTATGCTGATTACAAGCAAGATCTGATGACATGCAACTTAAAAAGCAACAATATTATTGATGTAAAAACCTGGTATTTGCAACAGATTGTAAAACCCTTGAAAGATGTGTCCAGATCTTGGAAAATGGCGCCTGGAAATGAAGAACCCTTCCGGATGAATTCCAAACCAAAAACCCTGAAGATGCAATCTCTGAATAAGTTCTGTGATAACCTTTGAATGAAGCTACCTCTCTGATAAGCAATAAATCAGCTGATATTTCACAACCTCTAAACTGCAACACTGAAGATGGCTCATTCTCCAATGCCAAAAAGACAACTGAAACCCTTGGCTCCGTTCTCTGAAGAATACTTGATCAAAAATTGATTTCATAACATAATGAACTTTTTTCACAATGAAAAATACTTATATTCTCAAGAGGGTCAACTTTTCTCAAAAAGGCATCATTTAAATAAAATTGAATTTTATCTTTTAATATTTCCAAAGTCTCGAATGCACTTTTAATTATAAATTATAATTAAAAAGTGGCCCCCTTCAATGTTGGTTGAACCCTTCAAGAAATCACTTTAGTTATAATATTAAATAATATTATAACTTTATATTATAAGCTTCAATAATTAATATTTAATTTGACAATTAAAATATTAATATCTTTCTCAATTTACGTCCGATTAACGAACCGTCTGAAGCTGAAGAATAAGTGATTGACTTTGCACATGACCAAACCATACTGCTAAAAATAGCAGGGGTGCTCCGCTGAATGACCTAACTTACTAAAAATAGCAAGTCAGGCAAATGATGTCCGAATGACCCTGAACGAAAGCCAACTGGTAAGTTCTGACAATCTAAAGCCAAGCCAAGCTCCAAAAGAGACCCTCTAACCATACATATTAGCCTACGAGGGCTAAGAATAGGCTAAATCCACCGAACTCTGATGCTCGCAAAAATTGGGGACATTACAAGTACTCACAAAAAATTCATGCTGCCTAACTTTTTGCAAGAGTAAATCATGAGTTTGAGGGTTCAATTCATGCAAGTATTCACAAGTCCAACCCAATAATTCACAATTCAAATACCTATAAGTGATTTGGAGTCAAGACACATGTATTACACTACAACACTATTTTTCCTTTTGTTTCGAATTTTATAGTAGCTAACACTTAAATACCTTGTCCTAATTGATTCTTATTTGCATTTGAGAGCTTCTAAAATTCTAATCAACATTGTGGGATATTGTTCATGGTTGAATATTTTGATTTATAAGGGTTTCCTAAATTAATTGTTGTTGATCAGCATCTTGTTCATTAGAGTTTGGAGTCCATATTTTGCATTTTAATTACTATTTTTTTTTTCTTAAGAGGTAAACCCTTTTGACCTAGAGCTATGAACCGGTGAGGTCACAAACGGGGGACCTCACCCCCAATATAAACATTCAACAATCACACCCTAGAGGGGTTTGAACTTTGATGGCAACAACAACACCACAACTTAACCATCACACTATGCCACTATTGGCAAGCATTTTTCACTATTTTGAAACTTGTATGCATTAGGAAAATTACCTATTTCCCAAGGTCATATGATTGGAGACTATCCCATTCCCTTCTCTAGCACAAAATTAATGAAGACCCTTAGCCTATAGCCTTAATTTTTTCCATAGGCCAATGACATGGTAAAAAGAGAAATAATTAAATAATTAAATTTAAGTTGCTGAAAAGTAACCTTAAGTTGTATTTTAAAAATTCGATTTATAGTTAATTATTTAAAAAGGCTGTTATAAGTGTAGTTGAAAAGTGTCAATTGGACCAAGGCCCTAAAAATGATTATTTAAAAAGACACTTTTAATATTTTATAACTTTAAGGGAAAACTAAATAAAGAATATGAAATTATATTATTTCCCTCAGAAAACTTATAAAAAAAAGTTTGGACACATTAATTGAAAGTGAGATCATTTCCAAGTTTGATTGAACCCTTTCTATCAATTGTTTGTAATCAGCATACAACTCCAGCTGTCCAATTTTAGAGATATTATTACTCCCAAGGCAGGTCGTACACTTCTAAACACTAGCCGTACCAAGTGAGGAGGTAGCAATCAGTTTTTCTTTAGGCAAATAAAGTTTGTTTACTAGCTTCCCACCAAGGAAACGGGACATGAAGGTTCAAGAACTATTGTGGAAGTTAAAAGGGAGGTTGTGGCACTCTCTAATGCCTAGCCACACCTCTATGTGGGTTAAAGTTTAAACATATCCCCAACTACAGGTTGCAGCAGTCTATTGTGGGAATTCTATGATTTCCAATGAAGCTAGTAGGAAAAAATATTGTTGTTTATGGGTCACCAATATGAGTTTACAACTACATTCAAAACAGAGGTTAGATATTCTCTTATTTCAGTTATGTATATGCCTCAAATACATCAGCCATATCAGTAGTTAATTGTAATAATATGCTGAGTTATTAATGTCGATTTATCCATTGTGATTTCCTCATGGCTAAGTTACCGGTTTGGTTTTGGGTTCGGGTTCAGGTTCAAGGGTTCGGTTCACGGGTTCAGGCAAAAAAATTTTTGGGGTTGGGTTTGTTTTGGATTCGTTAATACAAAAACATATAAAAATCAGAAATATATACATATTTGCAGCAGTAATTAAGTTCAAAATACACCATATTAATAGTCAAATAATATAGCAAAAATACACCACCACTTTCATAGTCAAATATTAAAATATTAGTGATACTCAAATGTCATGATATAAAATTATAAATTAAAGTTCAAACATAATAATGTCAAGTGTTTACAGTCAGCCATTATTGATCATTGATCAATCATATGGGTCATAAAAAAAATCCTCATCAGCATCCATATTAGATGCTACATGTTGTGGTAAATTAGTAGAACCACAAATAGCATCAATGGCACTCGCACAAGCATTGCCACTAGCATTGACACTAGCACTCTCATGCTCAGTAGCTCCCTCAGGCTCATAGTCATCATCAATATCCAGTGTAGCTAAGTGACTTGTGGAACCATCCAAATCAAGACACTCTAGCTCAATATTCCACCTCCTTGTGTCTCCTTTGTAGGAACTTTATTTGTGTGTAATGAGGTGCAAGTTTGAATGCACATACACCAAGTCCTCTACCTTTTTTGAATGCATCCTATTGCGCTTTATTGAGTGGATGAAGGAGCATGTGCTCCAATTTCTCTCAAAAGAAGATGAACTAGCAACCTATTAAGACCAAATTAAATAGTTAAGAGTTACAAAATTTAACTAAATAAAATATAAATTAAAATTAAAATTACAAAATATAAAACTTAAATTTAAAAGATAAAAAATTTTGACTATGAAACTTACTTGGGATAAAAAATTTATTGCAAGAGGTTGGAGGTGCATGTATTCTTGGCCATGGAAGTACCACCAACCATGAGCATCCACCCTGTACTTGTCTCGAAGAGTATCAAGACCACAATCACTGGAGCATGCAAAACCCATGAACTCAACCCTCACTAGATCACATTGGTCACGATCACTGAAGAGTCTACGAAGTGTTTCCTTGTACCCTTGAGCCACTTCAAAATCTCTATATGGAGCAACTCTTGATGAAACAAAAAGTATCTCAGCACAATAATATTTGGGACTCAATGCAAAAGCAAGAAGATGCAACGGAGTGGTCATTTTGTTCCATCTCTCTACAATGATTCGATGTAGCTCTTTGAATAACTTTTCTTCGGGATCTTCCTCTTTTGCATTGATGATGGTTTTCATCTTCTCAATCATTGAGTCGATGCCATCATATACCTTGCCCAAACAAGGTCTATCCATGTCAGTGTAATGGATCATGCTCAATATGGGCTCAATGAAATTGAGGAGATACTCAACACGATCCCACCAACTGTCATCTAGGATCATTTGCTTAACCTTATTTGTCCTTTCAGTGCTAGATTGCTTCCATATGGACCAATTAGGTCTAATGACCATATTAGAAAGTGCCTCACGAACCTTCACAAGTCGTCTCAACACAATTGTGTTGGAGGCAAAACAAGCCTCAACAACCTGTTTGAAAATCAAAATAAAATATAATTTAAATTTACAAAATCAAAATTTAAAACTAAAAGAAAATTAAAAATATTGAGAATTAGCTTACCTTCAACAACTCCAATTTTGAGAATTGTCTAAATATGCCTTGTGTCATATGGTAGTTGGTGACGAACATTTAGATGTCTTCGGCCTAAGCATACACCTGTTTGATCCACTCAATTTCGGTTCCAATTTTTTATAGCATTAGATTGCAAGAGTGGACAACACAAGGTGTCCAAAAACTATGTGAATACTTCTCCTCAATCAATAACCCAGCAGCCCTACAATTTTTTACATTGTCAATTACAACTTGCACAACATTTTGATGGCCCACTTCTTCAATATCTTGACAAAGGATGTTAGCAATAAATGCACCATCCTTCACCTATCCTTCACAATCCACTGCTATCAAAAACATTGCCCCTTTAGGGGACACTGCAATAACATTGATCAATGGGCGATTTTTTGCATCTTTCCATCAATCAAAATGATGGTCACCCCTGTTTCAATCCACAAATCCCTTATGGACTTCAAAGAGTCCGCTACATATTTCACCTCTTTATCTAATAAGGTGCAACGCACCTTCTCAAAACCTGGGCCCTTATACCCCTTTGGAGCCTCATTAATAGATTTCACCAGTTTTTGCCAATATGGTGAGCAAACAACATTGAATGCCAATCCATTGGCATAGACACATTTTGCTATGTCTTGATCAGCAATCTCTCTTGCCTCATTCTGAAATGAAGTTTCCAACGGTCCCTTAGATCTTTTATTTGTAGAGGGCACAGTTTGCTCTTGAGGGATGGACATAAATGGATGGCTATCTATAGATGGAAACTGAGAAGGCGGTGTAGGGGGCTTCATCACTCAAGATCCTTTCTTTAACAAAGGATGACTTGTATTAAGATGGATTGCTGCTTGGTGTGCTTTTTCTTGCTCAACAATATATGCCAATACTATGTGTTTTGAAATGCCTTGTTTATCTAGACCTAGACAAGCTTTGATGCCTAGTCCAAGGATCTTGCACAAGTGCCCTTTCACTCGTCTGTATGAGCTCGAATTGTCTAACATTGCAATGACTACAAATCCAAACATATGCTCCACCACCTAGAAGTTATTGAACCATTTCAACATATTTCCAAAGGGGAGAGTTTGGGTCTGTTTTGAAACGAGATTGGTTTGAGCCTAAGGTGGTAGAACCGGTTGCCATTGTAATACCTAAGGCACAACACATTGAAATTTTGGTATTGAAGCTAAATAACTTAATTCATTTCCAAAAACTAAAAAAATTGAACATGTGTTATAGACACTTAGAAGAAAGAAAACAAAACAAAAACTTAAAAACAAAACAAAAGAGTTCATTTGTTAAAAAAAACAGTAAAAAAAAAACCAAAAAACTTAAAAAAACCTACCTCTTTTGAAGAAATCTTGCTCTACAATCTTTGTAATGTCCCCTACCTAGCCTTGCTCTTGAATTTGCTTGCTTGCCCCAAAATTCGATTGTTGATTAAGTTTAGGGTTTCTTCTTTCCAAAAGGAATGTGTTTCTCTAATGAAATAATCCTAGATTGAAATTTGCATTCACCAAATTAATAACATTTCCACATACACATATATTTGTTAGCAATAATATCTAGATATCCAAAATATATTCATAATCATAAAGCAATAATGAAGACATAAGAGGAGTGCCCCAAGTGGATCCGCCCTGAAGCCCTCATGTAAAGCTCAAGAGGATGTCCATCACAATCCTTCTTGCCTAGGGGCTTAGTACCTGTATACTCCACTCATGGCAACACCTTGGAAGACACTCATCCCATCAGTTGAGAGGAACCATAAAGTCCAAGTGGCCTAAGGCCTACCACCTTCTCTTGCCCAATCCCGTATCTTGGGCCTAAGGGGCAGAGACCTAGGTGGAACCCCCATCTTTCTATAATCCAATCCCTAGTCAAGGGCCTAAGGGGCTGCAAAGCCCAATCCCTTGTTAAGGGCCTAAGCAGCTGCAAAGCCCAATCCCTTGTCTAGGGCCTAAGGGGCTGAAAGTGGGGTTTTTAGGCAATCCACTTCACCCATGTTTCATCCGTCCTAATAGGTTTACAAGCACATAGCAGACAATCTTTACGCAATCAAATGAAAATGCACTTATTATAGTTTCATCTGTAGAAACCCTAGTTTCCCCCTGACACTGCTTCTGACTGAGTTTGAAGTTTTTCTGAAGGTTTTTGGTTTTTTTGCAAATTTTGTTTTTTGATGCAATAAATGAAAAGTACGGCTTTGCCAGAAAATAATAAAAATTCTAAAAAATGCTAGATCTTCAATGTGCTTAGGAAATATAGCAAAGAATGAAGGCGTTTGCTCTATTATTCAAATGATCTCAATAAAAATGTTCTGCTATGCAACAATAAAATAATGATTTTTATTGGTAAAAACCTGGTAAAAACAGCAAGTTGAAGATGGTACAGATTTGTACGGCTGCAATAAATGTTGAGTCTTCCTCCAGTTTAGTGATGCCAGATGCCTCCAGCAATCCCAGCGCCCACACAGGAAATAGCTTTGCAAGATAAGAATGGCGTTTCTTATTTATGGAAGAAGTACGGCTCAAGCAATAGTACGGCCTGTCAGAAGTACGGCTGCAGCAGCTATGAAAATGTACGGCCCTTCTCCAATACTGATATGCAAGTCTCTGTAATAGATGAATGTTGGCGCCTTGATGAATGAAAGATATCCTGAATGCTAAACTCTGACAAAAGCTCTGAATATATAAAATCTCTGATGCTCAATGATTTCCTCTGAATAAGAAAACCTCTGCTGGCAATAGATCAAGTGATATTTCACACTCTCTGAATTGCTTTCCGCTGGAGATGGCTCGTTCCCCAAGGAAGTCGAGTTCAAACCCTAAAGTCTGTGCTCAGATCAATTTGATCAGTTCTCAAAATCCAATAATCTCATAATGGCTCAAAACCCAAGGCAAAATCCACTTTATGTTGAAAAGTGCGATTTCCTCAAGAATAGGGTTTTAATAAAATATTCACATTTTCATCATTTAATATTTCAATAGTCTCCGTGAAATATTTTATAATAATCAATAATTGCCAAACTGGCCCCTTTTGATGATGGGCGCACCCCTCAAGGCAAAATCACTTAAGTTATAATATAACATTATAACTTTATATTATAAATCATTAAATAATTAATATTTAATCAATATAATTAAATATTAATATTTTCCTCGTTACTCATCTGATTACCGATTCACCGATGCCATTTAACTCAAGTTTTCATGCAAAAGCAGGGTCTCTATGCACAGAATCCTAAAAAAAATTCTCAAAAAGCCCGATCGGTTTCTAACGAAGACTACCGACAAACTCGCTAACCTGCCGCCTCACCCTCTATCCATCCAATCACCACGAGGGTCGTGTGATAGGCCAACTCGCCTCGAGATGTCGAAGGGGACATGATCTATATTCATTATGCATTATGAATATAAGCATGAGCATATAACCAAATGAGATGTATTTAAGGAAATGTATCAACTATGCACAAGTAGATGTAGCCAATTAGTAAATTCATGTCCATTCTTATGATCTTATTTTCTAATCATGATAATGCAGTTTATCGAATATAAGATTCAGCATCAAACAAATCTAAATGCAGTCCTATGAGTGGATTCCTTAAATTATTATCCTATGTGTTTTCTCCTAATAGCGTATCCAAAGAGACCCATTATAATGCGGTTAATGAGTCTAGCAACAATTAAATACATTTTCATTTATCATTTGATTCTTTGAGTCCATATTAATATCATTTCATCATGATAACACTAAGAAAGCATTACACCAATCATTAGATTAGCTATGTTAATTTCTTATATCCCAAAATATGCTAAATATTATTACTAAGTGAGTACATCACCTGAACTGCTGTGTCTCTTTATTCCTTAATCGTCTTCCTTCAACCTTACCTTTATAGGATAAAAACATATATAAATAAATATTAATCTATTCACTTTTATATTAAAATTGTAATTACTTATAAGACTCAATAATTGTGGCAAGCATCATTATTGCATAATTGTGAATATATATATATATAATTATTCCTTACTTATATCAATTAGTATTAATATATTATTCATTATTCAATTATATTAGTATTCATTATTCATTATTCATTATTCATATATTATTACTTATTCGATTATTATTCTTTCCTTATATTAGTATTCATATATATTCTTTTATTCATTTCATATTATTCCTTATAAAATTTATCCATATTCATGCACATTTACCTGTATGCCTATTAAATAATATAGACATATTAAATGGCTCTATATTCCAATGCACAACAATCATATTACTGTGCTGCTGTTCTTAAATGCTTTACCATATTATTTCCTTCTATGCTTCTCTATCGATTAGAATATGTTTCCCTTGATGATGCTGCTTCAGATTGTATTGATTTATTTTGTCCCCCCTGATTGTTTGAAATTGTCTTCTCTTTAATACCCGATCTGCCAAGAGACATCACTGTTCACCTATAGCTCTTCTTTCAAGGGTCACGTCCCTTTGATATGAATCGCACCACTCAAAGGGGTAGGTCTTTGTATCGTTTCCTCACCTTTTGTTCATTGTTTGTTTCCTTAATAAGTGGGACCATTCTACTTTATGTTTATTAATAACCATGATATCTTCTTGCTAGGGATCGCTGGCTTAGGGGAGATGGTTAGGAATCGCTGCATTTAGGGATGATTAGTATCGGAATACAAGCCTTTAAGATTGCTGTTAGTATATCCTATTTAAATATTTATTATTTTATATCGTTTATTTTATTTGTTATTTATTTATTATATTTATATTTTATGTTTGTTTGTTTAGTTATTATATTTATGATTTAATATTTGTATTATATCATATTTATAATACGTATTATAATATGTGTTATTCTATGATGAGAATAATGGTTAATGGTGATTAAATTTATAATCATAATATTGTAATAAATTTGCTAATAACCAATATAATATATATATTTATTTGCATCTCAATATTTGGTTGTTTCTATGTTCTATTTGGGGACATGACAATCTTCTTGGCAACGAACGAACACTTGCAAGCGCTTAGGAATAGCACAACAACCAACTTCAAACAATCAACGATCAACCTTCAAGTCTATTCAAGCTTGTGCAAGCAAGAGAGAAAGTTCAGCAATGGAGGCATAAAATCTTGTTTTTCATTCACAAATTGTTAAATGAGTATGTTTTTACCTATTTGATCTGTTAGGAGGCAAATATTAGGGTTGGGAGGAATATTTTAGTCTTTAAAAGTCAAAAAAATAATAAAAAATTGCAAAAAAAGTTAATAAACCGCAGCCTGTGGGTGAAATTGCTTGGATTCGAACCCGGTTCGATTTGGACCACAAGTTGTGGGCCGGACCCGAACCCCGAGCCAGAGCCGAACCAAACCAATATCAGGGGCTGCATATGGACAAACCGGTAACTTAGCCTCAAGGTGTTGGTCAACAACAAAACTCTATTTTCGTATTTTGAATGTAATGGATATATTTTCAAACATTTGTTGAAATATCATGGCACTTATCAATTAGCAATTTCATCAAACATTTGTCAAAATACACGAAAAATTAGAATGGCTCTTTACAGTGGTATCAAAGTTGGTTTTCTTGCTAGCCTATTGGAAATCGAATAACTTGATGCAAACAGATAATTCATGCAGCCTAGTGAAAGAGCTAACAGGTACTATCAAAAGAATCTAAGAAGAGGGCAATTTAATTTTTCCAAAAAACCCAAAAGAAGAGTTTCCTTTTTCATCTAGTAGTAGATGATATCACTGCTTGCTATGCAAAATATAGAAATCTTCTAGCTGAAATCCAAAATGAGATATCACTCAGAAATTTTATGAATTTGAAGAAGTCAAGAAATGGCCCAAAGCACGGACCAAGGCCACAAGAAAATCAGAGCGATTTTCAGCATGCTTTGAACAAATTGACAATTTCCACTTTTGATGGGTTTAAAAAGTGTACAGCTTGTGGCTGAATACAAAAGAGCTAGACACTTACTTGTCACTCAAGCCAATGTTGAAAGATGAAGCCATCAAATTTGCTACTCAACTTGATAGTGTAGCACATGAATGGTGGTACCATGGGCTAATCGTTTAAGAACACAACCTCATAAACTCCTATGAAGAATTCAACAAAAGCTTGATTGAAAGATTTGATAGAAAACAGCTTGAGGTCCAGTTTTTGGAGTTGGCACAACTAAAACAACACAAAACTATAGAGAATTATGCTGTTGATTTTTGAAAACTTTCCATAATGGTTCTTGACATCACTTAAAGGAGGTTGATTATACGATTCACATAAGGGGTTATCTAAACCTCTCGAGGGTGTAGTAAAATCTTTTGATCCTTTATTCTTACAAAATGCTATTAAGAGGGCTCCCAACTTGTTGGCTTCAATATGAAAAAATAAGTTTAACTATAAGACACCACCTCTAGAGAAATCAAAAAAAACTTCCCAAAAATAAGAATTTCATGCTCAACATCAAAAGAGCTACCACCCAAAACAAGTAAAGAAGAAGAATCCAAGAATGAGCTCAGAAGGAAGAATTTTTGTTTCCATTGTAAAGAACCTTGGGCACCAAGTCACTAATGTCTTGGTAAAGGGAAAATAAATTAGGTTGAGGTAATCTTTGATGAGGAGGAAGAAACTCAAGAGCCTAAAAGTTTAGCAAGGGAGAAAAAACAACATCCAAATCTTGAAGATGATGACAACAATGGTGGTACACTTACTTCTCTCTTGAGAGCATCGAGGTATTAACCTTTAAGATTTTAGGGACTCTTATGTAAGTGCAGAATCATAACACTCATTGATGGTGTGGCTGCCCACAATTTCATTGATGAGGGTTTAGTTGTCTCGATAGGACTTCAAGATGAAGAGTTTGAAGGATTTGACATCATAACAGCTAACAGATTTATCATCCCTTGCAAAAAGAAGATCAATCAACTCAACATGCTCATAGATGAACATAAGATTTGTGATGATTTTTATGTTGTGTGCTTAGGGAATATTGACATAGTTTTGGGTGTCCAATGGCAATTTTCCCTTGGGTAAATTACCCAGAAATTATCAAATTTTGGAACTTAAATTTCAATCTAAAGTGAAGGAGATGATACTAAAGGGAACTTCAAATATGTCACCTTGCCAAATTTCAGCAAAAAGAATGAAAGTTTCCATCCATAAATGTCCAATCATAACCATGGGTAAGCAAGCTACTCCTCATGTGCAGAGTATTAAAGTATTATCTTCCTCCCTTGGGTAGAAAGACCAGTAATCTCCACAATGAGGTCTTCAGAGATAACCATCACCTTACCCTCCACCGAAAGAGTGTGATCCTTCCAGCCCTTCACAAAAGCCTTCGTAGTCTCAGGATCATGCCCATGAAATTTTTCCACAAGCCAATGACTTGTATTGAGTGCCCTTCTCGGTGACTTTCATTTAATCTCTGTTTTCAGTATTTTGTACATTGTAGCCATCTCGAATACCTAAAATTCAATCTGACATTGCAGAACTTGTTTTCAATGAACTGCCTATGTAGTCTTCCAAATTCCATTAACAAAACAGTTGAATCAGCAGCTCAAGTCCAGTGGAGCGAAATTTACACACAAGCAGTAAAATCTTGCCTGAAAAATTAAAAGCTATTAGATTTTCTTATATCTGCATTGTTACCAATAAGCATATGCTCTTGTAGAGGGAGAAACTTACAGTAGCAAGAATAGAACTGTTCACAAATAGCAAGCTAGCCTATATTGCTTAATTACATAATAATTAGTGATCACCAGTCATCAACACCAATGATAAAATTTACTTAGGTATGTTGCAGTTAAACAGTTCAATAAACATTTGAATCTCCATAAATCTTACCGTTCTTCTATATGTTCTGCTACTGTTATGAAGTATGGCACTCCCATACAGAGCTTTACATCCTGCAGTTTTTGAAAAAGAAAAAGAGGGAAAAATCATTTGTTCATAATATGCGCTCACTTTTAAATGTAACTTTTAGAACTTGGAAACAATGCTGAAAATAGTTTAAGCAAAGGAAATTAAAACATTGGAAGTCAAACCTTTGATCCAGGAAGAATCCCCACAATTAATACAGGTTTTGATTTATTTTGAAGATCATAAAGTGAAGGGACAAGAGTTATTGAATTTTCAGAGTGGATGCAGTCCCCTGATTTGTAAACTGCATCCCTAGAAAGATCGCCAACCACCCTGCATCTTTTCTTTGCCCACTCAGGAGCAGTTTTGATCAAAGAACACACCGACAATGCATATATATCTGCCATACTTCAATTTGACAGAGGGACGAATCAGAGGTATTTATAATTCTTAATGAAATTAAATAGTAAAGAAATAGTATAACTATTCTATCATTTCAAAATTTCTTAGAGGCTACATATATATTCCAAAACCTCTCAATGCAATAAGACTATCAAGAATATTGAAATGCTATACCCTGGCAATTGCACCAAATTTTCAGAATAAATAATAGTTCTATAACCAAGTCTTCTTCCCAAGACCACCTGCTATCAAAAAAGCACACGATAGAAAGTTAATAAGCACTCATTATTATTTACCAATATTGTTCAGTCAAATATTATGTTGCCAAAATGTAAACATTTGTGTGTCATGTTACTCAGCATCAATCTGACATCGCTAGGAGGTAGTAGTGAATAATTATCATTAAGCATGGCCATGCAACTCTAGTCAAAATTTATTTGTGAAAACTGAGCATTATAGGAATGAGATGCTGATAATAGTCCAGGATTTATAGTTCTTTTTTGGCACTCTTCATCATTCACTAATATGCTTCCAGTTCCAATGATGCCTACCAAAATGAATGCATTATTAGGCTAAGAGCTCTTTTGTTGGATATCCCACCCAAAACGTTCTTCCTAGACTAGTGATATGGATCCTACCATTATTAGGGTTAGCCTCCCCTACCTTACACATGATAGAGGCAAGCCTTTTTAAAAATACCACGAATGTTGCACAAGTCTCAAAGGATCATCCTACCTTATCATGCAAGCTTGAAATTAACAAGTTTTACCATCTATTGATAAGATGTAGGTGAATTTCCATATCTATGCATATGGATCTGATGCCTCTAAATTAGACATAGAAGAAGATAGTCATTTTATGGTTTATATTTGTCCCAATACCCAATAGGTATAAATGATAAATTTATCAACTAATGTGATTTCATGTGCCTATTTATGGTTCTCTAGGGCACAAATTTTAACTTTCCTTAAATGAAGTTAAAGTTCAAGGTTGCTTGCACTGTGTAACAACCACCCCTGACTTTTTTTTTGTGTTTTGCTTGCATGTAGGAAGGAGATGTAGAATGCAGTAGTTTCATATTTCATTCATCATTCCATTACATACATTTGCAATATCAAATATACAAGGAAATGTCTTGATAATTTCATAAACAATGAACAACTGATTACAATACCAAAGGCCAATGATAGATAACTGAAATTAGAGTTTGGAAATCTGATTACAGTCCCAAATGATGCTCTTACAGTCATAAAATGAGCAGCAATACATTCAAATTATGCACTGAAAGATAGCTACGCTAGGAGCTAGCCAAACATAGCACTTAATCGCCAGTGAACAGCTGCACAAACCCCGAGGTAGTCAAAATTCAGGCCTATACATCAGCAGACCTGAGTGTGCACAAACTCTAAAATGGCACGATCCCCTAAGAGGGGCGGTTTGCTCCTAAAATTCAATACTTCATTAAAAAATGCGAATGAGTACTTGAAATGTGGCGCCCAGCTGTGAGGAATTCTTTGGAACAATGCCCAAAACGAAGCTTCAGTCACCAAAGGAGCTACGAGCAAATTAGCACTTCCAGCCACTGTGAAAGTGAATTTCCAGAATTCTGGAAATGCATATTAGACACCCGAAAATGCATTTAAACACCTCCAAACACACACCAAAATGAAGCAAAGCATCAATCACACCGAAACCTCTGATCCCACATCAAAACACAGAGAAAATCTGCAATCTAAACCTTCAAAATGATGAAAATCAGAAAACTTTGTATTGTACCCAAAATAAATTTTTGCTTCAATACGGCATTTTGATCAAAATGATCTAAATCATGTAAAATTGTTGTCAAAAGTCCGTTTTAGGTCAAACAAAACATAGGTTTTTTGTGGGTTTACATCAAGGAAGATACGCGCAAATTTCTGAAAATTTAAAAATTAGGGTTTCATACCCCTATTTTTAGGGAAACCCCTAAAAATAGGACCTTTCCAGAATTAGTTGAAAATGATTTTGATAGGATAAATTGATTTCACGATCACAATGGTCAAGTCAAAATCACCAAAAAGTTTGTTTTACTCTAGTGGGTCTATTTTCATTTTTCAGGAAGAAAGATAGGACCTCCACAGCCATTAATGGCAGAATGGCCAGTACCAGGGTTCAAAATCTAAGCCTCAAAAGCTTCAAGGAAGAATCCATGGCAAAAAATGTTCGAAAAGATGCTTCACAGCGGAGGGGATTTTCAAAAGTTGAAAAATGCTGAAAATTTTCCAAGTCTGGAAGATGGATGCCTTGCTACATGCTAGATGCTACGCAATCAATGCCTTGGTGAATTTTCAAGCACCCGTACATGCAGCATGGTAAAAGAAATTGCTACGGTAAACACATTCACATCGTCAACAACGGTGATCAAGTCAGTCGAGCTACAACAGTAAACGCAAAGTGCGAAGAGGTAAAGATATTAAGGGAAATGATGAAGTTGCAGTCAAAAGAGCCCCTACTGATTAAGCGCGCCCATGAGTTCAAGAGGTCAGAGGAAGTCATCAAGTTTTTCCAAGATAGTCATCTCCTTCGTGATGCTGCTAGCTTTCCAATGCGTCATCAAGCAGATTCACCTGATTCATCGATCACAGGCAACGAACGCGAAGACAGAAGATGTTGAAAGCAAATAGCATCCAAGATAGCAATCAAAACATATAAAAAGAGCCCCTGCTAATCAGGAGCACCCAAGAATGAGACTATCCAGATGTCAGTTTTTGAGCAAGCTTATCTCCAAGTGATCTCCCCGGCGTCAACTCAGCTTTGCAACGAAAGTGATCTCCCCGGCATCAACTCAACTTTGCAATGAACCTATTCACCAACTCACAAGACATATCAAACGACAGCAATTGTTGATCATCCAAGCACGTAAAACGGAGGGTAAACTGATGGGCATCAAGGCAAAAGAGCCCCTGCTGACCAAGGGCGCCCATCATTCTGGGCAACCAAATGAAGTTTTTATTAGCTACTTTCTTCAAGGAATCTGCTCAGCATCCTTTAAGCTTTGTGACCAATACAATTGCACGCTCACGGGACCTATCAAGCATTCGCAAACGAAGATCAAGCAGAAAGCACCTGAAAGCAAAGGCAGAACAAAGAACATGGAAAATTGGCTAAGTGTTAAGGAAACTGCACCTTCCTAGAAATAGGTGCCCAACCTTTTGGGCAGTCAGATGCATTCTTCAAGCTCCGTGACCTCCAAGAAGTCCTCTGTCTTGATAAATCTCAGCAATGACACCGTTAGCAAGTTCAACAAATAAATCAAACATCTGACAACAAGGATCAAACTAAGGTTGTTCGTGAAAGGTTGCAAGATGAAAATTTCAACACAAAAGGTCAAAGGCGCCCCTACAGGCCAGGGGCGCCCAAACTTTTGGGGTCTCTAAACCAACTTTCATGACCTGCAAGGCCTAGCATGTTTGTCAGAATCATCAGTCATCAGAGATTTTAGATCAAGGCACTGAAGGTCAAAAAGGAAGAAATGAAAAGCAGCCAAGAAAATGACTAAGTTTGATGAAAAATGCACCCTTTTGGGAAAAGGCACCCAAGAATCAAAAGCATAAGACTCAGGTTTTGAGCTTTGTAGCTCAAAAGCACACTTCACCAAAGTTGTTTCATCTCAGCAATGGATCTGTGAGCAACACCTCAAAATGAACTGAGCAACCCGAATCAAGAATCGAACAGAAGCACTTCACCATGAAAAATAATGAAAATATCTTCAACTACTCAACTTGGACACCTAAAGTCAACATAGATCCAATTGATTGAAGTTACAATATTTTTTAAGCCTTTCCATGTCTAAAACGTCCCCAAATGGGTGGGAATCAATGTTGTGAACTCCAGTTCAGGCTAATTGACTCCTCAATCATGTGTTGGTGCCTAAACTTGCTTGCTTCAACATCAAATGACATATATCAAGTCTAGGCATCCATTATTCATTATTTCTTGCAGGTTGAAGAGCTCATATTTTCTCTCCAGCATCATTTGAAAGATTTGACAGAAGCCATTGACAACATTCTTCATGTTTTCAAGAATAAGTTGCACAAAGGGACAGTCTATATAATAAACTAACTGTCCTACAGTTAAATAAGGAATCCAACCAACTACTTTCAACTGAAAATGTAACTAACTTGTTTCACAACTAGGGTTTTCTCTTCTCATTTTAACACAAAGAATTTCTTATGAAAGTAACATTTACATAACATTCAATTTTCAACTAACTTCTAAGTTCAGTTCAGCTGAAAAGAAATGTCTAACTAAATTAACTAAAAAGAACATCTACCGATTTCCAATAATAGAAATGCAAATGAACTTAACTTTTCAATGCTTCCAAATAAAATTACAACTAATCAATTTATGCTAAGTAATCATTGCAGATACTTTAAGAGAGAGAAAAGTGTTTCAAGAGTTTACAGTTAAGAAGTTGAAGAACTTGATCTTGACATGGTCATCGTGGGAAAAAAAGATATCATCAGGGGCTTTACCGCCCAACCAAAGACCTACTAGTCTCCCATGTTCCTTCGACTAAGGAACCCGTCCCTTCACTAGGGTAGTTAACAAGGATCAATCTATCATCATGCCTCTGAGCCTTGTGTCAATGACCTGTATCTCCTAATCGAATCTCCACTATGGGTACTTCCCAACTAGAAGATTGTTCTGATCAGTGATACATCTGGTGCTTGATGGATGACAGATGCTGAATCTAGCATCGTACCTTGACCAAGGATTTCTTTTACAATTCTGACACTCCTGTGCCGTCAGCACTCTCACCCTTGCTCGACATGATTACATCTATCTCAAGGTTTTAATTACAATGTCAGGTTAAATTTTCACTTCTTTTAATATATTTATATTAAAAGTTTCATCTTGCAATAGGGGTCTTAATTCAGAGACATTCTTTCATATTGCAGAGAGGAAAAGATTATAGGGCTCAACCAAACACATCCCTCTCAAGGGATCATAAGCATAATTTTATTTACAGGAGAACTCTAATTCTGTTCTCCGCACAACTTTTCTCAAATTGAATTTCTCAAAGAAACTCAAGGTAATGCTCTCCTATAGGACAGATTCGAGTCCCAGTTAGGTTCAAAGCCAAAGAAAATATGAAGAGGATAATAAAATCGGCTCCTCTCAGGTTGACCAAGACAAATTAAAGAAGAGTTTAAATGGAACTTAGATTCAGAAGAAGTGCGGAAAACAAAGTATTATCTTGGAAAGAAAAGTAGTTTGCTTACGACTTCCAGACCAGAAAGAGAAAGCTTGAATTAACTTACATTCCATTATAGTTCATTTCTTCTAAAGAATTGATGCCATTTCGTAATCAATCTGACTCGTAATTCATTAAGTCGAAATACAAACAAGACCAATTTCAATTCGAAAAGAAGAGAATATACCAAGAACTGAAAATCACCAAAATTTGACCAAGTCTGGGAACTTTGGGCCCCCCAGGTGCCCAGGGGCTCCCAGCTTTTTGAGAGGCCAAATCTAGCAGTTAGGGTTTGCGGATAAGATCAATCTCTTCAGATTTCAATCTGGTTCGCAATGGATATCTTCGTCAGGGCATCCAACTGGCCAATTTCTGACAAATCCAGATCAAAGTTGAAGGTACAAAATGAAGGTTTCAACACTGAAAGATGAAAATCAAGAAAATGGCCAAGTCTAGAGGGGTTGGGCGCCCCAGAAAGAGATAGGCACCCTTGGTTTTGAGGGCTTAAATAGGTAAATTTTCCAATAGAACCTCCAACGTGATTTCTTCAAATTTGAACAGGCCTTCCAATGAGATCATCAGCACGTCAATCGAAGTTGGCAATCGTCAGATGCAAAAGGCTGAACAGAGGGTTTGACAAGAGTGAAATTTCAAAATTCAAAAGCAAGGTTAAAATACAAGAAAATATTCTTAGTATGGTAAAGTTGGGCACCCCCAACCAAGAAGGGCGCCCAAGCTTTTGATGCCCCAGATTCATTTTTTTGATGAAGTTGCTCCCAAAGAACCCCCTTTAAAATCCTGTCAGCTTCGTAACGAGTCCAGCCGTCAGCCAATCCGAGCTCCGAATCACCAGATTAGGGAGGATCATCTGTAGAAGAGAAAAGATGAAGGTGAAAAATATTCCAAGTCTGCTTAAGTTGGGCACCCATGGAGAGAAAAGGCGCCCAAGGTTTTGAAGCTTAAGATGATAGAATTTGCAGTTGCAGTGCCCAAGATCACTTCGTCAAATTCAGCTAAGCTATCCAACAAAACAGTCAGTTGGCCAATCTGATCAGTAAAGCTCCCGGAACAGAGATTTCATTAGAAGATCAGAGGGAAATGAAGAACTTGAAAATGTGAAAAAATTTCTAACACTGGTTAACATGGGCACCCCTGGAGAGGATAGGCTCCCGTGATTTTGAGGGTCTAAACGAAGTTTTTAGCTGAAGATGCCTCCAGAACGATCTTTCCAGATTCAGTCGAGCTTTGCGATGAATCATCTGGCTCATCAATCCGATGAACTGAACATCCAAAAATCAGGATCAAACCAGGGGTCAAAATGGAAGAAAAGTTGAAAAACTCAGAAAAATGGCTTACTCTGAAGCAAATGGGCGCCTCTAGCTAAGAAGGGCGCCCAACTTCACTTGCCTTAGCTAAATTTTCAAAAAAATTCAAAATTGTGAGATGAAGAGAATGTCCAAGTTCGTTGAACAGGCCAATTTTAGGGTTTCTGAAGATTAAAGAAAACCTATTTCAAACCCTAAGTCTATTTAATACATCTCTTCAATGCAATTCTCATCATTTTTGCAGGTGGCGTTCCAAGGAGAAGAGTGGAGCAGCAAGTTTGGAGAAATTTTTCAAGATTCAAGAACTCAAGTTTGTTGATTCTTCATCAAATTTTTCAGACCAGCAGCATAAGGCCTTGCTTTTTCATGCTTTTTCATCCAGAAGATCAAATTTTTGAAGAAGGCCAAGATTTTCAATTTTCAACCATCTGGGTCTTGTCATCTCATTCTTCTGAAGAATTTTTCAAGAAATTTTCTCAAGTTGCAGCAGCTGCTTTTTATTTGCATGTCAGTGAAATCCTTAGTATATTCACTTTTTGATCATCTAGGTCCTCTCAAAACAATCTTATGAAGAAAACCCATATCTCAGCTTTTTTCAAGCAAATTTCAAATATTAGGGTTGGCCACTTTTTCAATCAGCCCTCAATGTTTTTCGAATCTGATCAACTAGGTCCATTTCTAATTACATTCTGAACAAAACCCAGGTGCCAGCTTTTTTCGCAAAAAATTGAAGAAATTAGGGTTTGCTATTTTTTCAGTCTAAATTTGAAATTTTCAAAAACGGACGATCCAGGTTGTCTTGCAACGAAATTCTAAGCAAAACCCATATCTCAGAAAATTTTCGAAAAATTTGTCCGTTGGAGGAAGAAAATCAGCATTCTAAAAATAGTAAGTTGTTCAAAACTTGTCTAAACCTAGGCGAGTTTACAATCATTCTTCAAGGTTTTCGAAATGGAGTACACTCCCAATGATTTCAAAGTCAAATCAGTTCTCTACCATGATTTCATCAAAACAGCTAAGACGGACTTGCATCACATCAAGCCGGTGATTGATCTACACGCTTTGGAGAGCGCAGTAAATACCTTCCTTACCATCGTAAACTTGGGCACTCCGACTTCTTGGCAGCAGCGCCTCATTCCTATCCTTACCGTAGTCTCAGTTCAGAATTCCGCTTTGCATCAAGCATTACAACCGGTGCCATAAGGAGATTCAATTAGTAGACGGGCATTGATTTGCAAATTTTGAAACCTCCGATGTGATCGAGAGATGCCTTTTCCATTCCTCTTGGCCCGAAAGTGTCACTATCTCAAAGGGAAAATGCGAAAGGATATGGGAAATACACAAGGAAAATAAAGCAAGAAGATTGCACAAAACTGGATATAAAAAAAAATAAGACTGCCAAGTCACGCTTTCATGATGTCAGCAAAGTTTGAAAAAGCAGCCAATGAGGTTGAAGATTTCTTGAGATCAATTGCAGATGGAGAGGATATCTTAGAAAAGTGTAGCTTTTCTATTGATGGGATAGATGCACCTGATTGGGACACAGTTTCCTGCTTTTTAGCGGATGTGATTGAGCTTTAAAACGTCTTTCATCTAGAAGCTTTCTTTCCGCTTTTTTTCTATTCTTGGAGCCATTCTTATCTATTCTTTGAGAACAGAAAGAAGATAGATTATAATAGTTGGCATTTCCTGCTTTTCTTGCTTTCTTAGGTGTTAGATGTTATTTTCTTTTAGATTTAGAAATAAAGCTTGCTTGTTGAGCAAGCCCTAGTTGTAAAAGCAAGAAGATTTTAGGGTTCCCTACTCTGCTTGCCTATAAATAAGAGCCTTTGCTCATTAGTTTTCTTTAAAGGTTATTGTGATAGCAAATTGCAAGTCTGTAATGCAGCAAGTTGTTATGTAGTGTCAATTCACTTTGTGTTAGAACCAAGCTAGTGATAACAAAATGTTGAGCCTAAGTGCCTTCTATTTGTTATTTAGTGTTGTTCAAATGTGTTTATGATAGTGAATTGTTGAGTCTCTTTTAGCCAACAAGGAGTTGTTGTAATTGTTGTTCTCTTTGTGTAAGAACAAGGCCTCTTTAGCTGCAAGCTCTTGTTCCAGGCATGTGTTTAGTAGATTTTGTTCCAAAAGTTTGAGAAATAAAATCATGAGCCTCCTTTGCCTTGGTATAATGTCTCACATTTTCGTTTATTGTGTTATGCTTTTATGAACTTAATTTCAGCTTACATTGAAAGTAAGTAGGTGTATGTTGGGAAGGAGTTTATTGAAGCACTTTGTCAGAGAATCAACCTTGTTCATTTCTAATTCTCTTGCTCTGCGTATTACTTGAGATATTAGAAACGTCTTTAGCTTAAGTTAGTCGTAGTTGGAATTCTTAATCGTAAAATCTCTGCAGCATTTGTGTTTTATAAACCTTTGTGCTCTAGTTGAAACAAAAAGATAAGCCTAATTAGTTTCTTTAATTTCTTACTTTTCACACTCATCGCCAGGCATAGGAGCTTCCTCCTAATTTGAAGAGCAGTTTTACTATGCATAGTTGTCCGCTTCAAATTCACATTCTAGAGGTGCTAATTAAATCTATAACATAGTTCTTTTATAGCTTTAGCAAGTAGCCGGGAATGCCAAGATGTCAGCCAAGAAGAAAGGAGACGAGGGCTACGTAAATTGATTTGATAAAGATGTAGTAACTCAACAGAATGGGTGGGAAAAGAATGGCAACAGGTTAGGATCATTGAATGTAAAACAATGGCAACTAGCCAGAAGTGTGACAATTTAAAAGAACACGCCAACAATTACAAATTCATTAAAACTAAAACTCTTTAGGAGCATACTTTGCTCTTTCTTTCCTCCCCTAAAAAGAGAATGAATTCACAGGGAGACCAAAATCTCCCCATAAACCGCATGAAACTCCCCTAAGAATTCTCGTCTGCCCACAATCTTGGGCGTTCAAGAATGAGGGTGGCGCGGAAATGGAAATTCCATTTTCCCATCAACACCGATTTCCAAAAGATTCCAATTAATTAATTTTGTTTATAACCATTCAATGGTTCCCCATTAAAAAGGATGATACACTTCAATCTTTAATATTAACGTCCTCTTGCAAAAATACTTGCAAATATATATACATATTCCAAGATTTGATTCACTCGACAATGATGATGATTTTATAAACTACTACTGCATAGGCAAATTGATTGTAATGTTTGAATCTTGATGATGAATAAAACATGGTTTGATCTCGTTATTAAATGAATGAGCCCTGTTTAAATGATGGTTTTATTTGATTGTTACTTCTAAATGATTTAGTCTTGATTAAATGTTGTATACAATTATGGAATAATGTTATTCTAACTTGTGAGATGTTTTTACCTTGTTATGAGCATATGACTGCCGATGTCATGTCATGATGTGCAGGTATGAAGACTGTTCCTCCGGACAGAGGAGAGACATCATTCGGGGAGGAACTTGGTCGGGTAAACAGTAACAATTACCAAATTGAGCATACACACACATACTATAGATTGAGTAAGCCAAGTCTGTTTGTCGAGATAATGGTAAGTCATCCATAGGCTTGTTTATTGACATAAGGATTCTGAATTCACTTCTTTATGCTTTAGGGGATGTGATTGTTTAAACGTCAGACTTGCTATACCATGACCCAAGTATGAATGATGTGAAAGTTATGTGTTAATGATTGATTAGGAACGCACGTACATCTATACATTGTGAACACGTATTTATATGTACAGACATATCAATACATGTGTATGTTAAGCAGACGGATATGCTCATACACATGTGTCGACATGTATGTACGCATACATACGTATACACAGGTATATATATATATACACATTCCGCCTGATGTTTGTGGTGAAATTAATAATGTTTAATCTTAGCCTTTGAATTTAATAATACACCTATATACACATATACATGGGTACGTATAATGAAAGTATGCTGACTGGCTCGCAGTATACGTACTTTGAAAAATAAAAATGTATACGGGTATATATGTATATTATTAAATATAATTATATATTTAGTATTATATATAATATAGTTTTTACAGGATATGCATTTATGTATATAAGTTTATTTTAAACTTGATATATATATACATAGATATATATAATGTAGATTAAAACTATATTATAAATATATTAAATATAATAAAATTAAATATATATATTATATATCATTTGGAAAATGAATAGAGTTAAATATATAAATATATATATTTAATGAGTTAAATATATAAATATATATATATTATATATCTTTTGGAGAAATGAAAAAAGTTAAATTTATATATGTTTATATATGTTGAAAACAAAGTTTATAATGGCACTTTATTCATATATTTAGAAGGATGAAATTCGCAATTTGTAAAGTGTGGAAGTTTAAATGTTAAAAGGAAGTCGTATGAAGTATTTAACATATAAACAAAATACATTTGAAAAAGAAACAAACTTCATTTAAGGAAATATTTGAAAAAAGTTCAACTTTAGAAAATGAATGAAAATAAAAATGAAACTCTCTCGTGAAATGGCGGAAGTTCCTGCGCAGCTGGAAATGAAGGAAGACATTTTCAAAGCTCTAAACCAAGAAAATAACAACGAACCTCTGTGTTGGATCGATTTGGAACTTGACCTAGGACGCAGCAATAATATCAGGTTAAATTTATACGCCTGGCAGCAAAATGTGGCTGTAGGTGGCGTTTTT
>VDFB02167942.1:0-24656 GCA_007258455.2 Sequoia sempervirens
TCATAAAGTAAAAAGGGTCCTAGTATATAATGGCTCTACCCTCAACCTATGTACATTGAAGTTCATAAAAAAGGTAGGCTACACCCATGCTAACTTAAATAATCAAGTCATCACCATCAAAGCTTATGATAATGCAAAATGAGACTCTAAACGAAACATTTTTCTTCCTATTCAGGTTGGCCATATTGTGCAGTATACCACGTGCCACAACCTTAATTTGGACCTTCCATACAACCTTCTTCTTTTCCACCCATGGATCCATGCCATGCAAGTCGTCTTGTCCACCTACCATCAATGTCTGAAATTCCCATTTAATGGGATGGAAGTGACCATACATGCAGATCTGCAACCCTTTGAATATTGTCATGCTTTAGAAGCTTCCTTCCCTCACTCTCACCACTGTCCAGGAGTTGAATTAGGTACACCTCATGAATCATCTTCCAACCCATCTTCCAATTCATCTTCCACCACATCATCCATTCCATCCTCCACATCTGAATCCACAATCACTAAGGTCCAGATCATAGATAAAGGTTGTGGTGAGTACCAAATGCACACAACTTTAAATGTGGCAACTATGCCACCATCTCCTCGTACCTATGGACAACCTTCTCAGTCTACACTGAAGGAAGAAGGGAAAATAATAACACTCAATTCTAAGAACGTGGGTTCTAGTACTTTCTAATCTCCTGGAACACAACAAGATCAACCAGATGATGATATTAGCTAGTGGATATACAAGAAGAGCTCGAGCCTTCACCCCCTCTTATTGAATATTTCCAAGATACTTACCCTCATGCATCCAAGTTAGCTGAAAAATACAATTATCAAGGGGGAGGCCTTGGCGTAGAAGAACAAGGAAGATTGCAGCCTATCAACACACCTATGCGACCTAGACATTTGGGCTTAGGCTATGATATGAAGTAAAAGGGTCTTGCACCATCAACTAGTACCTCTAATAATTTCAATGTGGATAATGATTCCTTGAGGATATACTGAAGGATGAGGCGATCATACTCACATATGATGACGTAGATCTTTCCATGTTTGATTTCCTATTTGTCTTTACCATCAGCTTTTCCCTTTGCCATCCTAAACTCATTGATTGGGACTTACAAGGTAGTGCACCTATCGATACCTTTCCTTCAGTGGAAACTTATGTGCATCTCCTGGGATTGGGGGAAAGTGAACACCCTAACCACAAAAGTAAGAAAAAGAAAAATAATAAAGGGTCATCTAGTGAAAACCTCTCTAAGGCACTTCCTAACTCATCAAAAATAAAAAGAAATGGTGTATCCGACAGTGAAAACCTTGATGAGGTGCTGGAGGATGGGGATGTTCATCTTCCCCTTGTTGGAACTCAGTTTTCTGAACAGTCTTCCATCTTGATCAAAGAAACTCAAGAATTCAATTTGGGAACAGAAGAAGACCCTAAGATTACCTACCTAGCCAAATCATTGTCAACTATTAAAAGAGGGAATCATCAACTTTGCATGAACTATTCAGACATGCCAGGATTAGATCCCACCTTGGTGGTACACCATTTGGATGTTCATCCAGATGCCAAACCTGTTAAATGGAAGCTAAGAAATATGCATCACTAGGTGGCTTTGCTTGTCAAGAAAGAATTGGAGAAAATGTTAGAGGTTGGGTTCATAAGACCTATTGAATATTCTGACTGGATATCCAATATAGTGCCCGTGGCCAAACCAAATGGAAATATCAGAATCTGCACAGATTTTCAAGATCTCAATAAAGCTTGTCCTAAGGATGATTTCCCGCTTCCAAACATTAACATGTAGGTCGACCTCACAGCAGTACATGAGATGTTATCCCTTATGGATGATTTCTTTGGCTACAATCAAATCAGGATTGCACCAGAAGACCAGCATAAAACTGCCTTCAGCACTCCTTGGGGCACCTTTTGTTATAATGTCATGCCCTTTGGACTCAAAAATGCAGGGGCAACCTATCAGCGTTCTATGATTTTTATCTTCCATGACCTCATTCATATCATAATGGAATATTATGTTGATGACTTATTGGGGAAGTCCAAGACCAGAGAAGAGCATCCCATGATTTTGAATAAAATATTTGAGTAGTTAGAGCACTATAAGCTACATCTAAATCCAAAGAAGTTTGTATTTGGGGTTACATCAGGAAAGCTATTGGGCTTCACAGTATCCAAAAGGGGTATAGAGGTAGATCCAACAAAGGTCAAAGCCATAATGAAAATGTCGCTGCCACGTAATCTCAAGCAGTTAAGAAGCCATTAAGGGAAGCTACAGTCCATTAGGCATTTTATAGCCTAGTTTGCTGACAAGTGTCAATCATTCACACATCTCCTACGTAAAGACACCACCTTCAAGTGGGATCCAGAGTGTCAGCAAGTCTTCAATGAGATTAAGGAGTATTTGGCTCATCTACTCATCCTCATGCCTCCTATTCTAAGCAAACCACTTATGTTATACATCTTAGCTATGTCAGTTGCATTGTGGGCATTATTAGCTTAGCATGATGAGTCCTCTAAAGAGTGTGCAATTTATTACATCAATGGAAATTTGGTGGGTTACGAACTCAACTATTCTCCAATGGAAAAATTTTGTTTGGCAGTGGTCTTCAGTTCACAAAATCTTCGTCATTACGTGCTCAGTCATCCCATCAAGCTAATATCAAAATTTGATCTACTTAAGTATTTGTTGTCTAGAACTTCTTTGACTGGACACATGGCCAAGTGGGTCATGTTATTGAGTGAATTTTATATAGAGTACGTGGATCGTAAGGAAATCAAGGGGCAATTCATAGCAGATCAGTTGGTTGATGCTCCTTTGGTCAATGCATATATGTTGGTAGTTGAGTTTCCTGATGAAGAATTCCTTACACTCACAAAAGCAGATACATGGACGCTCTACTTTGATGGGTCATATACACATAATGGAGGGGGTGCATGTGTTTCATTCATCACTCCTCAAGGTGACTACATCCCAAAGTCATTCAGACTATCATTTTTGTGCACCAACAGTAAAGTAGAGTATGAAGCTCTTATCACTGGCCTTAGAATCACCATCCAATTTAATATCACTCGTTTACGAGTCTTTGGAAATTCCCAACTAATTATCAAATAGGTCAATGATAAGTTTCAGACAAAGGATGACAAGTTGTTACCCTACAAATGCATGGTGGATGACTTTAAGAAATATTTCACCTTCATCCAATTGGAGCAAATCCCCAAAGTCCAAAAAGAGGCAACAGATGCGATGGATACAATTGGTTCCCTCATTGACATGCCAAAAGATCGTATAGACTGAGTTCCTCATTGAAAAACTTTTAATCCCAGCATATGATGTCCCTGATAGTGAGATGGTGTGCAATATTATAGGTCCTAAATCACCCCGGTACCATGACATTTACACCTATTTGCATGATAATATCCTCCCACCTGACCTTACTCGAAATAAATGCAAATCCTTTATCCAATGTACTTCTTGCTATACCATCATAGGAGATACACTTTATTATCATGGGTATGATGGCACTCTCCTTAAGTTTTTTAATGAATCATAAGCCTGCACTGTGTTAAACGAGGTACATAGTGGTGTCTGTGGGGCCCATTCTAATGGCATGGACTCAACAAAAGGATTCTCAGAGCTGGTTATTATTGGCCTACAATGGAGCATGACTCTTGTGAGTTTGTGAAGAAATGTCTATCTTGTCAGCAACATGTAGATTTAATCCATGCTCCTGCATAAGATTTGCATCCCATCATAGTGCCATGGCCTTTTTCTCAATAGGGTTTTTACTTGATCGACAAGATTTACCCTCCATCCTCTAATGGCTACACATTCATCATCATTTCCACTAAATACTTTACCAAGTGGGTGGAGGAAATTCCACTCTCCCAAATCACAGGTATTCAGATCTCCAAATTTATCCTTTTCCATATTCTCTGCAGATATGGAATCCCCTCCACCACCATCATCGACAATGGAGATCCCATCAAAAATCAATTTATGAAACACCTTTGTGAGACATACCACATCCAACATCGTTGGTCCATGCCCTATTACCCACAAGGTAATGGTCAAGCAGAGGCAACCAAAAAAATGCTTATCAAGATCCTTAAAAAGGTGGTTAATAACATTGGTCGAGATTGGCACCTCCATCTCCATCCTACCCTTTGGGATTATTGTACATCCATCCGCACTCCCACTGGCACCAATCCATACTCTCTTGTTTATGGTGCGATGCAATCTTTCTAATCGAAGTTGAGATTCCCTCACTCCAAATATCTCTAAAGAACCTTATCAGTGATGAAGACACTTGGGTTGCACGCTTAAGTCAGCTTAAACTCCTAGATAAAAAGTGTATCAAGGCCTACAATCATCTACATGCATACCAACATTTTCTTAGGGGGGGTAACAACAAAAAGGTTCATCCTCGCCAATTTAATGTTGGTGATCTAGTCCTCAAGGAGAATCAACGCACCTAGCAAGATTGAGACAAGAAAGGAAACTTTGAGGCAAACTGGTTGGGTCCTTATGTTGTCACAGCTAAATATGGTTCTAGGGCATATAGACTTGCTACACCTTAGGGGGAACCCTTAGGTGAGCCTATCAACATCATGCACCTGAAGAGGTTTTATACCTAAGTAAGCTAGGTTATCTTATCCTAAAAAATACCAAAAAAAGTAAAAAATTATCAAAAATACAAAAAAATAAAAAAATAGTATAGAGAAATAATTCGTCCTATGGTGAAAACCACCCTTGGTGGTGCCTTGGATAAGTACGTTTTGTGAAAACTTGGAAATAGGCACCATTCATAGAGGGCTTAATCATTATCTACCTTGCATCCTAGTTACTTTATGCTTCCATCCATCCATCCTATCCTCGCATCCCATCCTCACATCCTATCAATCTGTTCCTTTCATCCGCATCAACTCACTCACCGCTTGGTATATTTTGGTTGAGCATTGGATGATCCACATCAGCTATCCACAGTCCTGAGCTTTTATCCCAATCTGAGTTTCTGTCATTTGTCTGTCGATGTCTTTTTTCAGTCTCATGTCCTCATCTAGGATCCTCTCATCGTGTTAGTAATTGTTAGGTCTCATCTTGTCTTTTGTCATTTTGTCGAACTATGTTGCACCTGCACTTTCACATAGGCAAGGTCGATCATTTGATCACCCCCTAAGGTATTTTTCTATCCATTCATTATCTTCCATCGTGCTCTCCATTTTTCTCTTTCTTATTTTCTCCATGGTTAGTCGTCAGTCTTTTATCGAACTACGAGGGCTCTACGCTTTCATGTAGGCAAGCTAATCTTTGATCAACCCCTGAGCCCCTAGGTCTTTAGGGTGTGTCTTGTTGTCGTGTCATTTCGTCAAGTATGTCCTTACCTAGCTGGTTCTTAACAAACAAATCCATTAGTATCAAGAGGTCCAATCAGTTTCGAATATCCCAAGTCATGTCGATCATCTCATCTATCCTCCATCTTTGGTCTTAATAGGATGTATCCTTCCTAATTAGATCGCATCAATCTCATCCACCCTTTTGATCCTGTGGCAACGGACATTTGAAATTTATTGTGATCTTTTGAGGCTTTTGGATTTTTTTTATCATTTGAGCTTCCTATTATACCTTGTTAGGGTCACCATGATCCATCATATCATGGTGCACTTTGACTGGTAAACATAGGGGCATATCTTGTTCTTTTGATTATTTTTGTCTTCTTGGTTGTTCCACGTAGTACCCACCAGGATCCCTATGGTCCTGTGTTGTGTTGGGGCATCCCTTTGTGCTTGTGGTTATCCTAATACCTGGCCCGACCAAAGCCCTGGAAGCTTTGGGGTGTTGGGATATCCTTCTTGTTTGTTGTGTTTATTTTATGCATTAGACACTAATCTACCTTGGTTCCTCATACCCTCGTGTATCATTTCTTATGCTATAGAAAAAATTAGTGCTCCTAAAAAGGAAAAATAGAATTAGGATTGAATCACATTTCTCATCCTGTTGCGTTGCATTTATCCCCATTCATCCTTTCCCTAGCCTAGTTAGTGGTATCGGTTGTGCAAACGCTCATCTTTCATCTTCTCTTCTTCTCAGGATTCCTTTGATCTTTGATAGGTTTAGTATTACACCCATGATTTATCATCTTAATATTGTGATACATTATCATACCCATCATTCACTTTGGATTGCATTTATCATTATGCTGGCAGTACCAAGGTCATCTCCGCTGTCAAATCCCTGGTCTATGACATGCAAACTGAGCAAAGCAAATGAGATTGATACATAACTATAAGGAAAATCATGGGTGACATAGAAACAAGTGAATCCAATCATTAATTAATCTTGGTCGACATCATACTAAACATAGAAAGTATAATTTGATCCCAATAATCATGTTCATTTTAAGTTGTGTAGATTAATCTCGATTGGTTATTCTAAGAATCTTAAGTTCATTGCATATCATTTCATCTCATTTTCATTTATCATTATCGTGTTCATTTTAAGTTTTTTAGATTAATCTTGATTGGTTATTCTAAGCATATTAAGTTCATTCCATATCATTTCATCTCATTTTCATTTATCATTATCATGTTCATTTTAAGTTGTTTAGATTAATCTCGATTGGTTATTATAAACATCTTAAGTTCATTGCATATCATTTCATCTCATTTTCATCTATCATTATCATGTTCATTTTAAGTTGTATAGATTAATCTTGATTGGTTATCCTAAGCATCTTAAGTTCATTGCATATCATTTCATCTCATTTCCATTCATCATTATCATGTTCATTTTAAGTTTTTTAGATTAATCTCGATTGGTTATTCTAAGCATCTTAAGATCATTCCATTCCATTATCATATCATTGCATTGTCATTTTAGGTTATTTAGAGTTATTATTCTAAACATCTTACTCAATCTCATTGCATACATGGCATTACATTACATTCATCACATCCACCCATAACATTATCACATATGCATATATCACATTTTCATACCATAATCACACCATAATAACACATCCATGACATGCATCATAACATTAAAACCAAATTGATTGTACAGTGTACACACATACATAGCCACATGCATCACAAATCATTAGTATCATATCCATAACATATAAAATTATAAATCATCCATCCCATCCTACATCACATAGTGTTAAGCATCATGCATATCATCCACTTAGACATAAATTAAATCATCATAACCATCTGCATATCTCGTAATCATCACAATCACATACACACCTCATGATCGTAATCCACATACACATGAACATAAATAAACATCCATCACATAATAACCACATAGTGTCGATAATGTCCATCGCATATCATATAAATATCAAAATATCATGTCCATCATGTCCATCATAAACCATAACAAGTCCATAATAATTCCATCATAAAAGCATAAAAATAAGTCCATCATGTCCATCGAAACCCATCAATAACATACAGGTACATAGCTCTAATCCAATACGGACACTACATCTCCTAAAAGAATAAAGAATAAAGAATAAACTAATCAATGAATGAAATAATATCTAATCTATACTAAGGATTTTGTAGCCTTTTTCCCTGTCCACTACACATACAATCTACACCTATCAAAACTGGGATCATTTCTCCTCTATCCTCTCTACCCTAAGCTACCCTCATCTGATCTCTAAGCAAAGTTTTCCCCTGAACCTCTGCCTCTTGGAGGAGTCTCACGGAAGCTGTTATATCTTCATATGTGAGTGGCCATCGAGTGTGAAGGTGCGAGCATCTAAGGTGCGTGTCTAACATATGGAGATACTCTTCGTGCAAGATCTGGGACTACTTGATGATAAACAAACATATAGTAGCTTGCCTCTATCCTCGCATCTACTACTTCTGTTGCCTGAGCCCTCGCTAGGTCTCTCTCAATCTTGTACATATCCCAAAAATATGTGATAAATCTCCTCTCTTGCTCCCATTCATCTTGGTCCATCCTCATCTGATCCACCTGCGCATGCAACTGCGACATCTCCTATACTGTTGCATCCCTCTCACCCTACAGGGCCTATACCTATACCTTTTCTACCTCCGCTCTCTCCAGCATTGCCCCTGCATCTCCCACTATAACCTCAGCACACTCTTCCTTGTCTCGTACCTCTCCCTCATCACCTCATCTAGCCCTCCCTGCATTTCTACTATCTACCTCTTGAGGTCATCCCTCTCTGTGTTGGCCTCCTATACATTATGTGATGCCTCCTTTGCTAGGGCTGCATAGTCCTTGTCTCCCTCCCTCCACAGCGTATCCATCTCTTCCTACAACCTGTCTTTGTCCTCTTCAAACTCCCTGATTTTGTGCTCTACAATCCTCAATCAGGCCATGGCCCCTATAAGTAGTACCATGGGATCCTCGAGTGGTGGCGGTACATAAGGCACTACGCCAAGGGTTGTATATCTAGAGCATCCACCTCCATCGCCTACCCCTCTCCTCTTGTCTCTCCCTCTCCTCTAGCCTACTCCATCTCCATATCTCCATCACCCCCTCTCCTCTATCGGCCTCCTCTCCTCCTCCTCCTCTATTGTGCATCCAACCTCCTCTCATCATCTGAACCATATGCTAAGGCTCCCACAATCGGTTGTACAGTCATAATCCATCTCGACTGCCCCTCTGCCCACCATGTTGAATAGCGCATTGTTGTACCTACATTTTTTGTCCCACATCTCCAAGAGTATTGTGTTAGTGGAACCTAATCCGTGCATAATTAGTCGTAATCAGCTCTCCCCATAGTGTTGTTGGCCCCTGGTGATCCTCTGACATCTCGGTGACCCTACAGGAATGTCCTAATGAATACTAAATTGTCTCATCACCTTGTTGAGTTTGTGTAGCTCAACAATAAATGGATCCCATCCAATTAGATAGCAAATAGAAAATAAATAACCCCTATACCTCCTGCCATCATCCCTCCACCCATGGAAGCATCATGCCAAGTACGGTCTCCATGTGATATCCTCCAATCTCAAACTGTCTAGTCTTTGCCACCATCCCTCCAAGTCCCCCACTAATTGGTAGTGCAATCTAAATTTGTACTTCATCCCCCACTAGTACGCTATTAGAAGCATCTCATCTCTGATCCCCACCACCAAAATGTCTAGCCTATCCACACTGATGTGCTGCCATGCCCACACCTATAGTAGTGTAACATGGGTGACACTCAGTGCTCGTCTATAGAAAACGACATGCATATCCATGTACATTTATGCTACCACATATGCTCCCCATGGAAACTCCCCCTCTCCTCTTAATAATGTGTCTAAAAACCTCAGTAATCTTGAGGCTGCAGAAGTGTCCACTCTTCTCCAGAAATAGAATCCCGCTAATCAATCCATAGAGGTACAATGGCAGAGCTAGCATTTGTAATCCTAGGAAATCATCAAGATCTAGCTCTCTCCCCTGGACTGGCAGCTCCATTGGTTCGAACACTGCTTGCAGATTCTCCTCCAATGGTCAGGTGCAGGCCCAACTGACTAGGTTCCCTCAGATGGGTAATCACAAAATCCTCCAAACATCCTCCGGTGTCACTTTCATCACCCCTATCGGGAGATGGAAGGTTGATGTCTCTGAACTCCATCTCTCCATCAATGTTGTCAGGAGTCCTCGGTGTTTTTAGATGTTGGGATACCCCAACATATGCAACAATCCCACCTATGCCAATGATCCATGGTCATGGGGATTCATCGCCCCACATGTCGCCTCCAGCACAACTAAATGCCTCTCTTGTGTCCTCAGTGACTCAAAGTTCTAGATCCATACAGAACAATCTGTCATCTTTTCATCATATTTCATTTTCTTTCTATCATTTTCATCCCTACCCTGGGCTTGGAGAATTTTACCCTATACAAGGAAAATTCACCCTTGACTCTTTTCAATGCATTCGCCTGTCCGGCTAGCGCTCTTGCCTCTTTGTTTCCCTTTTGAAAATTTGCTTGTTTTCATGGAGAATCTGCCCCTTCCTTTTCTGGGCGCGAATCCACCCATCTTACCCTCAAAGGTGAAGTTGCCTTCACTCTTTTTCCCGGAGGGGAGATTTTATATTCACCCCTGCATCTTTTCTTCTCGAGTGGCGAATTCGCCCTTGATGGGCGGATTTGAATCCACCTGTTTCTCTTTTTGGGTGAAATCATTCTCTCCCCTTTTCTATTTTCAATGAATTCACATTCACCTATACCTAGCACATCTTCCCTTTCGTTGCACGATCTCTCCCTTCTGCTCAGAGAGGCGATTTCGAAATCACCCCTCCTTAGTGATTTCATCCCTATTTTATGCATTTCTACCCCTTTCTTCAGAGAGTCAATTTCAAAATCACCCCTCCCCTAGCATATCCGCCCCTACATAGAACACCCTCACCCCTTCCCTCGCCAATCCTCTAGGATAGGAAAATTTCCTTGTGGACGGGCGAATGCACCCATCCATGGTGAACCCGTGCTCTAGATCTACCCGATCCCCAAATTAAATTATGCTTAAAAATTCAAATCAAATCACAAAGCGGAATCAAAATCCTACCTAGTGTGGTATTGCTCAGTAGTAGTAGTACTAGTGTACCTCCTCGCCTCAGTGGACAAGCTCATCATCCACGAATCCCTCATCCTCGCTCGACCTATCAACCATCCTCATCACTATTTCTCTCTCTATCTCTCATATAGTTAGCTGCCAAGTGTGCAAAAGGTAAATAGTAATTTTTCAAATTTACTATTTATAATTTTAAACTTTTGCAAATATTTAGCCTTTTTAACTTTTCGATAATTTTTACCCTTTATTTAACCTTTTTATTAATTCATTCACCTCTTTTCTTCCACAGGCTGCCATTTGCACCATGTTTCTCCATTTTCCTTCTTTCAAAAGTCATTCTTCATGGTTTTTCATGCTCTATCGCGTGGTATCCTTCGTTTCTCCATATTAAGAAGTTGCCTAGGACCCCTTTTTCTTCCCCATCCGCCCTCTCAAGGGGGCATGTCCTATCATTTTCCTCCATTCTTCAGTCCTATCCATTTCCCTACGACACTGGGGAATTCTCCTCCATTTTTTATGATTAGACAACCTACACAGCTTTTCCTACACTCGGTTTTCCCTATGACACTGGGGCATCATCTATCAATCCTTTCTTCTATTGAGTCGTCTGTATTTTATTTTTCTTTGAAACACTGTTATTCTAATAGTATTTCGAAGAGGGGCAAAATGTAGAAATCTGAATTTGACCACCTCCATATGGTCAAATTCATTCCTTTTATTCCTCCATCCTACATCCTTCATCCACATTAATTAAATAATTTATTATTTAATTAATATTTCCCTACAATTTAATGTTCCTAAGGTATTTAATAAAATTAAATACCTTATCCCATTTCCACTCTAAATTAATTAAATACTCTAATTTATTTAATTTAGTCATTTTGTCTTTATGAATTTAAATCAATTTTTAAATTCATTCATTCTCTCTTCTTGTCACATCCTCCATAATCTTCTCTAATCCAAGTTAATTTAATTAATCTATGATTAGGATGTGCACACCCCTAATTATAATTAGGGTCACATCTTCCATAATCTCCCACTTGCCCCTAATTCTTCATTAACTTGTTTAATCCCATGTTTTCACAAACTTAATCACTTGATTAGTTCAACCTAATCCCCATGCCATTTATGACATGTGTCCTAAGTCAACCTTATTAAATGCTTTCTCCTTTTGGAGAAAGCAACCTCTTCCCCATGTGAATTTTTAATTCACTTTTAATCCCCCAATGCATTTTAAGGAATTTTTAATTCCGTCTCCCATCCCCATGTGAATATTTGAGGAATTTTTAATTCTTCACATATCCCATCACCCACATGTGGACAAGGACCTCCTTTATGAGGAGATCTTGTCCAAATCCCAAGGTACTATGTAGTACCTCCACCTCATCTCCTCTTGCCATCTCACATGCCACATGTCAAGATGTGAGGCCTTGTGAGTTCTCAACTCACCCTAGCCCTTGATCTTGTCCATCATGGCTTCATCCTGGCCATCCATTGTTTAGAGGCACTTCCCCTAAAAATGGTGGAATTTTCCCTCATTTGCATCCATCACTTTTGCAATCCAACTTAGCATTCAAGCACACTTAGCACTCATCCAAGCATTCAAGCCTTCAATCACCATTGTTGCAGCACCATTTTGAGCTCATACCTTGCATCCATTCAACTACCCATTTGTACCATTGCATTCACCATCCCATCACCATCATTTAGAGCTAGGTTTCAATCTATTTTTCCAACAAAGGAGCACACATTCGAACAATCAAAGGGCCAACCAAAGCCATCAACTCAAACAAGGTAAAAATTTCCATTTTCTTGTATTTTGTTTGAGTTCATCATAGGCCTAATCTTGAGTGTTTGTCTTGTGTTTTTTATTTTTGCATTTGCACTTTAGTAGGTTGAATTCACTCGCACACACCTCATTTCTTCTACTATATTTCCCATCCATGATAGGCTTGCTTAAAACTTCTTGGATTAAATTCACTTGGAAGCAAGCTTGCATTTCAAGTCTTTTATAAAATATTTCCATAAGCTCTAAAAATGTATTCACATGAGTACCTCCTTGTATATGATCACACCCATCAAACATAGGCATATGTTTTTAAACTCTTCTTGTCATTGTTTTCATTTCATAGTCAACCCAAGAGAGGTCTAGCTACTTGTAAGAGATCTAGAGAGATGATAGGAGATTGAACCATAGGGGTTTTATCACAGGTGATTTCCAATATATTTATGGATTCCTCAATGTGGGAAAGTAAACAAATGAGCCTTTGAAAGCTGGAAATAAATTGTTTTGACCATTTGTAGCTGCCATAAAGATGGGGCAGCAAGTTAAGCAAACCTTAGAAGGCTATAAATGGTTTAATATGTAAGCTCTCATTATCTAAGCTCTTCTTACTCCATAGTCTATCTTCATTGAGAAATCCATGATTGAATATCCTTCTTTGTATTACCTCCATTGTTGATTCTTAGAAAGGTTGCCCCTTAGACTGCATTATAGTCATAAGGCTATGTAATATGCCCTCTCAAACTTGTTGTCCCTTATCTTATTGTGAACAAATTATTACATGCTGCCCTTTCATTGTTATGAATAAATTTTCTACTTCTTTCTCCTCCTTTGGATGATTTTGATGAAAACCCACAAACTAAATGGATATACCCTTGGTGAAAGAGTATTATTGCTGCCCTTGGTGAAAGATTATTATTGTTGCCCTCTACATTTAGGTGTGTTTGAGAAGATACCATGTTCATGAATTAAAGTGACTATCCATTTTCTATTCAACAATTATCTTGGTGTAAATTTGAAGTTTTTAGATGAAATTTCATTATATTAGGTCATATTTTTCATGTTTGTACAATTCAATTGTTTATCAAGAGTTTTTTGTTAAATTTAAAGTTTTGTGCTTGTCACCTTCTCAAATAGATCAATTGCAATCATTTTGATTTGATTTTGATATTTTTACATATTAGTGAGCATTGCTTATTTTTTTCTTTTTGTGTTTGTGAACATGTGGCATTGAACATCATGCCGAGGAAACATGCAAATCCTCTAACATTAGATGAACATGAAGCAAAAAATGAAAGAAAAAGAGAAAGTACGAGGGAATTTCATGAAGAAAAGAAATTGAACCCCATAGAAGAACAAATTTCCATGCAATCTAAGAGAGATGTCAAATTGGAAACTTCATGTAAGGAGACAAATGAATCCTGAAGTTGGGGGCACATCATCAACCATAAGTGAAGTTCAAGGCACACCATCTACAATACATCATGTTCAAAGTACATCAAAAATCACATCTCCAGTTGAAGACACACCATCTACAACATGTGGTGTTGAAATTACATTAGCAAACACATCTCTACTTGAAGACACTCCACATACCACATCTCAAGTTGAAGGTACAACATCATTTACATGTCAATTTCAAGGTACATCATCATTTTCATCTCTAGTTGAAGGTACACCTTCTATCCTTCATGTTGTTAACATTCCTAATGTTGACATAATTTGAGAAATCCTAGAGTTTTGCATGGAAAACCTAAATATTTTATTAATATTCATGCTAATGTCTTGAAACAAATGGCTGATAAGATTCTAAAATGTACAAGTCAAAGATATGCGAGGAGGATATGAAGATTATTTTATGAGAAGCTAAATGAGGCTGGAAGATATCAACTATTTGTTGAAATGATGAGGCAACTCAAATTTAGGCCCATCATGAAGATTCTTGGGCTAAGAACATAAAATCATTCAAGTGAGAAATCTATTGTAAAGAATCTAATGAGTGTATATGAGAGTGTGGGTTCTACCTATTGGAAGAATAAGGAGATGTCAATGATGAACTTGTTGGCAACATGAGCATGTGGAATTAGCACAAGGTATACAGTTATGCATTACATTTTTTTCATTGATGTCAACATTGTATTCTGATACGAAGACTATGGTGTAGATTAGTTTGGATTTCTTGAACATGTTTAAGGATGAATATGTAAGAAAAAATTTCAAGAAGGTTTGATCTAGTGAAGGAAATAGTTGTGGAAATTGACTAAGTGTCAATTTAGGTGATTCTATGTATAAGGGATCTGGTATTTGGGTTTGCACTGGTCCGGTGATAAAGATTTTGATTTGTGCTTCTAACATAGTTTTATTGGTTGATAAAGAAACCTAATTCCAAAGTTTCATCTTGTTTTTGTTTTTTGCTTTTGAATTATGAGTAATAGAAGTTTGGCTTGGAAATTACAAGTGTTTATTAGTTCAATGCATATGTGTTGATGAGTCCACACTTCTTTGTGGATTGTATTTTGGCTTTGCGCAATTGTGGAGGTGTTGAAAAATGTCAGATGAGTGCATATCCCAATTGGCATAAATTTTGGAGGTTCACATGTCTAGATATGGTTGTACAATTGGTATTTTTTTCTATTAGGTCATTATCAGTGCTGACCTAATGAGTTGGGTGTATTGCGGAGATTGAACATGTTATGATCTATTATGTGGGTGTTATTTTAGGCCTGTGTCAACCTATTTCAATTGTTTTAAGGTTTGAATCTTGGCGTGAAGTGTGTGTGGATAGATTTTGAGCTGACAAACTACATTTTGTATATTACATCTAATTAGGCTGACATAATTGATGTTATGGGTGAAGCGGATATATAAGTTAGATATTTTTTGGTATTTTCATGATGATGACATGTGATAAGAGTTAGTGGATGCAAATACTGTGAATATAGTTTGAATGCATAGCAAAGCAGAGTGTTGATTCAAATGAGTATGAAGATTTTTAAGTCTATATTATGAGCTTCATTAGAATTTATTTCATGCATGAGTTAGATGCAATTGTAACAGTTCAAATCTGGCTATGAGCCACAATCTCTTCTATCTCTTCTATTTCTCAGTAGGAAATGAGTCCACTTGAACAATGAGTCCACCTACAATGAGCACTTCTATAATATACTCTAACTGGTTATAATATATTGTGAGCTTATCCTCACTACGAATTTTCTCATTTTGGGTTTTACATGTAAAAATTTTGATGTTCATGTGTTGTGTGATGTTGTTGGATGTTTTCATGCTTTCATTCATTACTAAAAATTAAGTATGCTATGAGTATGGGGTAAGTGCAAATATACGGGGGGCCAAAAATGAGTCTTAAGTGGCCACTTTTTTTTTCTGAAATCAAGAAATAATGACCTTGGATGAGAAATTGAAGATAGTTACACTCAAAAATTTAATATGCAACAAAAACAATGTTCATAGTGTTCTGAGTCTACTTTCTAAACTACTTTTTTTTTTAAAATGGTAGAGATTAAGGGGTTCAAAAAAGGGAGCCACAAAAATTGGTGTTTTTTTTCAAAAAAACATAACATAGCGTCTTTTGTGGCTCCCTCAAAAGGTTAAATTTTTTTGGTATTTTTAAAATCACTTCAATGAGAAATTAGCTAACAATATGTAGTTTATGCCTTATTTTTTGATAATTTTTTAATGAATATTTGATTTTTTACTAATTTTCAAAGTGGACACATCTTGAAAAACAAAATTTTGGCTGTGCTACCTCTATAATTTTTGAAAACTAATTGAAAATCAATTTTTTTAATGTGTAGAATGGATTCTAGTTTATAAAAATGTAATTTATTTGAAATTTCAATGAATGACCTTAAAAAATAAAGTAAAAAATACCAAACATTGGTTTTTGACCAAAAACGAACACATAAACAAAAGAAATTAAAGATGAAAGCCTAACATTGTCAAAATGTGAAAAAAATTACATCATTAAATAGCTAAGAGAGAGCCTAACATTACCTAGGTGTTCAATTGAATCGACCTTGAAACACATGCAAACCTAACGATTAGCACAAACGAGATTATGTGAAATCCTATAGAATATGAAAAAACACATCTTCGGACATTGGGAAGGCACTCCAAGCCTTTGGGTTGGAAATCCAAAGCAAATCCAAGCCTAAGGCTTGGGAATTCTCAAAACAATATAATGTGGTCATGTTATGTCACAGTTTTGACATAACGTGAGTGGGTTATAACACACTCACATTATGTCATAGTTTTGACATAACGTGAGCATGTTATAACATGCTCGCATTATGTATTGTATTGTATTTTTCTCCCTTTTGAAAAATTTTGTTGTATGTTTCCCAAGCTTGACATAACGCGGGTGCATTATAATGCGCTCACGTTATGTCTCGCTTGAAATTGTTTATGTGTAAGTTTGTTAAATGTATGTTTGTATATAAATTTGTATGCTTGTATGTATGTATGCCTCTATGTATGTATGTATGTATGTATGTATGCATGTATGTATGTATGTATGTGTGGACACAAAAATTATACTCCTTTGTAGATAGTACAATCTATGGTCTAATTTGGTCCTATTTTAGACACCCTTGCATTAATCAACCCTTAAAAATTGCATTTATGGGGCCCTAAGACTCATTATTTTGGACTTTAAGGCCTATTCCACTCACAAATCATGTAAATCCCAAAAAACAACATTCAAATCATGCAAATTCTAGAAAACCCACCTCAAAAACCCCTGGTGGGACTAAGTCACCCAGGGTGGCGACTTAGTCCCTTTTGGGTGATTTTTTAGTTTTGAGCGAGAAAACAACCGACTTAATTCAAATTTCTTAAGGATGTTGACCTGTGAAGTTAAAATAATGAATAATTAGGTCTGAATTCCTATAAATATATATTTTTAGGTCATTTTCACAACATTAAGTCATTTTCAAGAAAAAAAATTCAAGAGTCAAGTGTCAAATATCTTTCACAAGAAGATTCATTAGTCTATCTACAGCAAAGTTGAAACTTTAGGGAAGCAAGTTAGGGTTTTTGCAGGTCTTCAAGCTCACTTTTTTTCCAAGATCTCACATTGCAAATGGTTGATCATGGATGCCTATGGAGAATCATGGAGAAATCTAGGTTGAGATGCAACTAGCCATCAAATCAAGCCTAAGGACTTGTTTTCAAAGTGATTCCATCTTCCATTTTCTCTTTATTTTCAGCCTAAGGAAGGTTTGAATATCATTAAGATTCATTTATAATGTGATTTAGTATCTTTTAAAATGAGTCTTGCATCTTTCTAATTCCATTTATGCATCTTATTCTTGCATGTTAGAATAGGGTTACTTCATATTTCCTAGTCTTAGACACACTTAGGGCTAGGGTTTTATGCAGATTTTATCTCTTTCAAGGTTTAAATACCAACTAGGGGTTTGACCTAGGAAAACCCCCCATTAGAAGCCAAATTATACTTTTTTTTGTAGGTGTTTCCACATATTTGGATTTGGGTTTCCATCAAAAAACAAAGTGCAGACTGTGGGCTTTCGTTTCCACTTTCGGATTTGTAGAAAATTCAAAGTGGACTAAGTTGCCAATAGTGGCGACTTAGTCCCACTGCACTTGTTTGTTAGATTTTTTTGCAGATTTGGATACCCATTTGCTTGAAATAGGTTTTAGAGCAATTCCCCAAATCTAGGAATAAGTTTCCCAGCTTGGCGTAAGTGTCCTAGTTGGCCAAAAAATTAGATTTTTCATAATTTCAAAGACATCTAAAATCTTCATTTCAACCTTCATCAAATTCCAGGTGCACAATTTATGTTTAGCATCTTTATCTTGCTCTTTATTGTATTTAATCTATCTTTCTCCATATCACAATGTGTTTTCAAACAACTTGCATTTCTTAGGTTTTGCATTAATAAGTCATTTCTTTTATCAATTTATTGCATTTGGATAATTTCATTTAGACATATTTCATTCATCCTTGCATTAGTTTTGAGTGTAGACATTACCCATTTTGGCCCATTTCTCTCCCTTTTAGGTGAAAAACCCTAGAAGTGTAAGAGAACCTTGAGTGCCAAATTTTTAGTCAACAGTATGTATGTATGTATGTATGCCTGTATGTATGTATTGATGCATGTATGTATGTATTTGTGCTTGTATATATGTATTTATGTATGTATTAATTAATGTATACTTGTATATATGCTTAATGTATGCATGTATGTATGTTTGTATGTATGTATTTATGCTTGTATGTATGTATGTATGCTTGTATGTATGTATGTATGAATGTATGCTCATATGTATATATGTATGTATGTATGTATGTATGCTTGTATGCTTGTATGTATGTATGTATGTGTGTATGTATGTATGTATGTATGTATGTATGTATGTGCGTATGTGCATATGTATGTATGAATATATGCTTGTATGGATGTATGTATGTATGTATGTATGTATTCCTATATGTATGCATGTATGTGTGTATTGTTGATGGTGTTTTCTGCACAGCAACAACTCAGACAGAAAATGATATTCTATCTCTCTTGAAAGATAATCTTCAACAATAAATTATTGAAAATCACCCCAAGGTCTCTCGGGTGTCAGGTCATGACAATGCATAAACAACTCAGATAATATGTGAAATGCTGGTAATCACAATCGAACCTTACTACAAGCAAACTGTATCTTTCCAATTTATCAGATTGTGCAATATGATGATCTCAAATCCTAAATCTAACCGGATGATAAAGAAATAGCAAAAGATAAGGATGCAGGGATAAGATAAAATCCAAACTATTCTTAGAATGAACAATGCAAATGACAGATATCTGGAATGGACCAATCTCAAATAACCAATTCTTGATCAACCCACAATGCAATATCACAAAAACGGTGCAAACTTCTAAGGTATATAGATTTTCAAATCATAGATATTCATCCACAATCGAACTAAGCACATATAAATATATGGTCCAGGTTGACTTCACCAGCCTACTACAATCAGATAGTTACTGGGAGTATAGACCAGAGATTGCTACAAACATTCCAAATATGAAATCATATACATCACTCACCAAACTAATCCAACTCTAAAACATTAAATTCTAAATCTTCAAGCAATTTGAAAAATGAAACAACAAGAACCATGCAAGATAAACTAACATAAAAGATTTCACCAGGAAAACCACAATGTCTTCAATTGTATTAGATCATCAAAATACTGCAACAATTCCACTATTTTGTTTACAATACTTGCTTCAAGAAATTCACTATTATCCCTACTACAAGATGCTCTAACTCTTTGGTCTAACTTGTCTCTATTTCTTTCTAACTCCCTTACAATGAGGCAAGAATTCCTTTTATAGCAAATTCTTTAAAACATGTCGGCCCAGCCAAACATTTACAAAGTAAAACAGCCAAAACAAGTCGACCTTAGGAATTTCAAAATAAGGCACACATTAAATGCCGATACATCATCAAGGTCGGCCTAGACACATTCCCCAATGTAACCCGGATCAACACATGCCCTATAGTAATAGGGAAGCACAAATCTTCAAAATGGGCACTAACTATCGCCTCCCTTATCCTTACTCTGGGCCAATGATCCTTGAACCTTCAAAAATACTTTATCTAGCTCGGTGACAGGTGGCAAGGGAAAGATCCTAAGCCGACATTCAATAGAGCCAATCTCCTCCTTTGACTGTTCAACAGTTTTATTCCAATCATCTTTGTGGGCTTGATACTTATCCATCACTGCCAAATAGGTCACTGCATCATCCAACCGGTGTCCTGTTATGACATTCTCATAATCTGGGGCGTATACATCATGCCACCATTCCCTTAGTTGTTCCAGGTTCATATATGTAGGGGCAATTTTCCTCCTGCCATTCATGATCTCAAAAAATGCAATACACCCCTCATAGACACCAGTTAAATCACCATCTATTAATTTATTTCATTTCTAAATCTTCTTCATGGTCTTCTGTCAAATCTGCAAAGCCTCAAACCATTCCCAAGGTTCACTAAGTCTAGAGGAAGGAAGAATCCCATCTACAGCCAACTGATCCTTTCCATATTCCATGATCACTCTGGACTTCTACAACAGAAGGTCAATATCCTCCTTGTCCTGGGATAACACATGCTCCAACAAATCCTTGGCTCTAACTGCATCCTTTCCAACCGAAAGGACATCCTTTATTGCATTATCTCCTTTTACTTGCATGTCCTTCAACCAATCCACTGCAATCTGGGTAGAGGCCTTTATCTTTTCAATCTCGGAAATGGTTTCCTTGGGAAAGAAACCAGGAGTAACAAAGGAAGAGGGGTGGAGAGATTGCAGAGGTTTCATTACATCTTCTAGACACTTATTGAGCCTCTCATTTTCCTTTTTAAGCTCATGTTTTGACTGAGTCTCTTTCCTTAATCTGCCAACTATTACTGCACTAGACCCTTCATAGTCTTCAATATCCTGTTCCAAAGAGGCTGGTCCAAGGTTGAAAGTCTACACATTGTAGTCCTTACCAGTGACCTCTTCTTTACTCTTATCTGTAGCAGGGGTGGCAATGTGGATAACTCTGTTATTTGCCTCATCCCTTTCTATCCTTGAAACTATCTTAGCCACCTTTTTCTTCTTCCCTTTGCCAGTCTTGGATAACATCTCATCCCAATCCAGAGGAGTGTCTTCAACAATGACCTGTTTCTTTCTTGTGATCTCTTTTTCTAACCAATCCGGGACAGCAGGTTCCACCCGGATTTCATCTGTCTTTACCTCTTCATGTTTTTCTGGTGTTTCATCTTTTCCTTTTTTAGGAGACTGTTCACCTTGATCACCTGTTTCAATCTCTTCTTCTTGCATCGGTGATGGAGTTCTAACGGGGATATTCTCCTTTTTAGGTGATTTGTTGCCCTTGCTATTCTCCAGAGAATCTTCATATTGCACCAATGGAGAAGGATGCTTCTCCATCTCTTCAACTTCAAGGTCGTCCGTTGCACCAAAGAGTTCTCCCTCCTTGAAAGGTTCTGCGTCTCCACTAATTTCTTGTTCTTGACGGGCTGTTTCCTGCTCAGGTACACTTGGCGAAGGGGAAGTAGCCCTAGGCTGCTCCACAACTGGTGACTTTGGAGGAGGATCCATCTTTTGCACAGTTTCCTTAGGGGATGGAGTCCTTGATCTCCTCAAATAAACCTTTGTCTTTTCCCCTGAACTCTCCACATCAACAATCGGAGTCTCATCCTTGGAGGTATCCTGACCTTTCTTCTTTGAAACCCTAGTTGTCCTTGTCTTCTTTGGCGGTGGGGGAGCCTCTTCTTCTTCTGCTTTTTCAACTTCTTCCTCAAAGGACTTGCCTATTTTCAAGGCTCGGCTTCTTTTCTTTCCTTTTGGTTTTCTTTTCTGTTCTGGCTCACTTTCTTTAGGGCCTCTGATTTTGATTTTAAAGGGTGAGCTCCTTTTAGTTTTCCCTTTGGGGTCATCTTCCCCGGATTCTTCTGAAGTGGACATGGGATTGAGATTTCCCATCAAATTAAAGGTACAGGATACCTTCTCACTTTCCAACTCCCAAACCTTATGCTTCAACCATGAAGTAGTAAATTTCATAACAGGGACCATTAGGTCCTCTAACTCAGTTATCTCATCATCATTCCAGCTTATTTCTCCAATTGATCTATCCTTAACAGACTCATAGGCATGATCCTGCACCAGGTTTCCATCATCCTCTAGCTGGTCCGGGATTAATTTAACATTGTATTGCCTAATCACATCAACAGGAAGCCTAGAGTACCTTTTCTTCCTTGCCTCAAAATCATCTTTGATATTGGCCCAATAGTCTTCTAGGTCATCCTTGTGGCGGTATTCTTTGGTAGCCTTCTTCTGTGCTTCCCCGGTGATATCAAAATTTGTTCTTTTGGAGTGGAAGGAAAAACCATGAGCTGCCAATTCATCGCCTGCTGCGTGTGCTGATTGAATGGAAGGGCACACCTCTGCTACGCCAATTCCAAGAGGGAAATCCCCACCAAAACCTGTTTTATGCTTTTCCTTTTTGACAATTGCATCAAATTCACATATATGTCTAATAACTTCCAATAATACAATATGATCAGTAGGGTACCTAGGCAACCTGTATGGAGCAGCCGGGCATCCATCAATTCTGATGTAAGAGAAGGTAGGAAACTGAATGAACCAGGCTCCATATTTCTTTATCAATTCCTTCACTCCATCTGACAGTCTCACATGCTCTGCATTTTGAAGCATCCTAGTGATGTGCATTGTGAATGCATCATTGGCCCTTTTGTAGTTCTGATGTCCTAAGTGTAATTCTGGGTATATCTCATAGACTATATCCTGTCCAAATGTCCCCTGTGGACTCAGACCCCTGTACGGGTAGAATCTAGCTAATACGTACACCACATACGAGGACATGGTGAACTTCTTTGTTTCCAGGACATCTCTTAACTACTTATCAATCACAGCACTAATAAGTCCCGCCTAATGGTAATTAGTACCCTGCTCAATTTTGTTGATCACATGGACCATCCAGTTTTCTAACACACCAGCACTCTTCAATCCTGCTACTCTGCTTAAGAATGTGATTGCATCATAAATGTCTGACCTGAATTTAACCCTGTGTAATTGCTTGGGCAGTTTGGAGTAGTGTGACTTTGGCTTCTCCAACTAGGAATTAATCATTTGTTGAGCTTTGGTGGGCTCATTCTCATAGTAGGTTCTAGCTAGATCCATGTTTAAGGCGCACACAGAAGGAAAATCCGGCATGTCGAAAGCTTGAGCAATGGAAACAGGATTGAAATTTTCCAAGACTCTCCCCTCAGTGCTCACAACCCTTTGTGTGTCGAAGTCATATTGCCGGGCACACTCAAGTATTAACTCATAGCACTGGATTGCAGGAGGGAACCCTGCCACATGGACTAGTCTGGACTTCATCATTCCTTCTCTTAAGACTGACAGATCCTTCTGAGCTATTCTCTCTTTGAACTCCTCGTATCTCCATGCTCCAACATTGGTGTCTGAAACCTCAGACCACACAGAGGATATCTTGCTTTTGGGTAGCTGACTCTTGATATCCAACCTTAGTCTTTCTGCCTCTGAAATGGAGGACCCTTCTATATCTCCCTTAGATTTTCCTGCAGTAGACTTGCTTGATTCGGCCTACATTTACAAAAGAACGTCATGAGTATCCAATTATCACACATATTCCAATCAAAGGGTTAGCATAAAATCATATAAAGCCATTAAGATCCATCACAAATCATCAATCCTTGAAAATCCAGAAAAATAAAGCAATCCGGGAAAACAAGGTAAACCGGGAAAATCCAGTTGGGGTGGAATTTCGGAGAAATCCGACCTAGACGGATTCCTGCTGCCAAGACACCATGCGCCAAATAGATCATTAGTACAGACAGAAGATTATAAGATTATCATGAAATTCATCCATTAGCAACAAGAAATCAGCATTTAGCCTTTACTCCATTACCCCTAACTTCGGAAATCGAAAGAAATGAAACCAGGCAGGAAAACCGGAAAAGTCCGGACAGGAGGGATTTTCGCGGATAGTTCAAGTACTCTGGAATTCGCTATACCCCGCGGAATTGGCCGAAACCAGGAAAATTCGGGTGCACAGGAATTCCGCGGACACCTCGGAAACCCGACGACTGTTAACACGCAAACCATTAATCAAACGATCACGCAAACTTCCCTACTTGGATTCTAATGGTCCCAAAATCGACGCCGGTCAACAAAATTCAGAATGCACTTGAACTTGGATTTCAAAAGACCTCTGAATAACTATTCCTCAAGTCGAAACAAAGATGCCCTAATTTTGACAACTAAACTCTCCGCCATGAACACCAGGGTAAGCTTGGGATTTGAAATACTATCTGTAAAGATCAATCTAAAGCACTCTGGGGGTTCCAAAGGCAGGGGCTATTTTAATCTAGGCGTAGGATATGCAAATCGCAACAATATTTATCAAACCTTAACAAAATTTGGGCAGAGCACCGAAAACCCTAACTTTTCCGGATATAACAGATTACGCACTTGAAGGAAAAATCTGACTCCTAACACCACCCAGACTTACACATCCGCCATATAATGGATAAACACAAGCACGAGCGATAAAGTTTTGGTGAGGAGTTAAGTCTAACCCTAGTTTGATAAATACAAAATCGTAACCAAGCAAAGGCCGACCTAGGACAGCCACCAATCGACTTAGAAAGATTCAATTATGATGCAAACAAAGGGAGGGGTTAGTGACGACTTACCATGGATTAGTGCAGATGAAACTTGAACT
>VDFB02167943.1:0-17966 GCA_007258455.2 Sequoia sempervirens
TATCCTTTTGATTGATATCGAACTTTTTTTTTTCCCTGCTCAAGTTTGTACACAAAATCTTTATGTACAAGTGAAAATACGGATGATATCGCTCAAATACTCCTTGGATATCCGCAACATACACCAATACACCTTCTTCATTATCGAAAATGTTGTAATCGATCATCTAAATATATCTGACTAAGGATTTAATCGCTACAAGTTTGTTCAATAACTTAAGAATATTTGCAACTTGTCGGCCCAAATCATGAATAGTTTTGATGTGTATTCAGACAAGTGGGATAGTCCATAGCTAGGACCCATAATTAGTCATTTGAACATGAAAAAATATTAGTTTATTTCACTTAACAAATCCGCAATGTGCCACATTCAATGAGTTGGCTACAACAAACAAATAGATAGAAAGTATCCTACCGGACTTCCAAACTCGTACTACAACTAATGCAACACAACAAAACCCAATAATAAGATAATACATATGCTCCTCAAGAAATTCCAATGATCCACAACACAAAATGATGATCCAGTCAAGCTATCTGACTGGATACCCTATCCCTTAAGTATTTTGCTTGTAATATACGGTAGTTCACTTTATCTACCAGTATGACTAGATACAGAACTATGGACCATGGGTATGACTTCAGTTGCCATCAATGACAACACTAGAAGCCATATGCCAATAGGAAAATGTGATTCAAACTATGCATAGGTTATTTGTCTCCCAATCTTAGTTTGAATAAGCAGAAGATTGACAATGAACCTAAGGGACAATGCGAAATGCATTACTAGGACAAGGCTATCTACTGCTTTCCCCCACTGAGTGTGAGACAAGAATGAGCTAAGGAAGGAAATGGGAAAGGTCATGTAATAGTGAGAATATAATTTTCTACAACTACTACATGAAAATAGAATGCAAAAGGATGTTATGCAATCACTCAATGGCAATTGTTATCATTGAAATGAAAATTATTCAATACTAATTTGAATGTGTGACACTCATCAATACTATGTCCAAGAGTTCTATGGCATCAACAATGTCAAACCTTTGTGTCTTTGGGATATAGTATTATATTTTCTTTCATTGGTGGTAATGTTATTAGTTCTTTGTTCAACAGAAATTGCAGTTTCCTTTCACTTTCGAGTGGTGGACAAGAGAACTTTATTGTTTGTAGTTTGTAAGCCCTTTCGTGCTTGCTAGATTCACCAATTTCTCTAGTTGAAGTTTCAGAAGGAGGGCCCAAGTTGATTCTATCATCCTTGTCATTGTTTGAATCATTTTTTTTCTTTAGGAAGAAGGATGTTAATATCGGGAGGGGAGTCTAAGATCACCATACCATCACTACGAATCCTTAGGTATTCTTTTGGAGGTCGTGCATTGTGAGGGGGATCTTGATATCCTAAACATTTGGTTTCTAAATGAATGTTATGTTCACTTTTTTTACCACATCCTTGCTTAATCAAGATCATGAATCCTTTTCCATATGTCTCTTATAGGTTGATGGGAGTGTTTGTCACTTTTTTATCATAAAATGGTTGAGTATTTTCGTTTTTAGAGGAACTAGGTTCACCTAATATAGGGAACTTAGGTTCAAATTTTGTTTCAGGATGTAAGTAACCAAATATCTCAAGAGGTGGTATCATGGGGGATTTGGTTGTTTCATGGATGGGTAAAAGGATGCATTATCTTCAAGGTTGTTAAGAAAATCATTTAGGAACTTATTCATGTTGACATCATCTTCTCTAATGATGTCAACATCACGAGGACATGCATTAGGAGTTTAGTAAGCTTGAGTGAGTTCAATTTCGTTAGGTTCATTTCTAAAAGCACAACTTGACACATCCACTAAGGACTTTAAAGACATCCAAAGCTTAATAAAGGACATATCCATGATGCAAATTTCAAATTCTAAACTATGTAATAATGTGAAATGAAATGTTTTAGATGGAATTTTGAATTTAAGAAATGCACGAGATGAATTAATTTGAACCAAATGTAATGAATCAGATGAAACAAGAAATTTGTAAACTAAAACAAAAAGGAAATAACATCAAATAGAAACTCAAAAACTAAACTTTCAATGCCAGAAAATGCAATGTAGAATATGCAAAGGGACTGATTCACCCAAGGTGGCGAATGAGTCCCGGTGATGATTATTTCAAAATTTTCAAAATTTTCAATTAAATTTTATGCTTTTTATGTTTTATGTTTAGTATTTGAGGTGCAAATGTAGAATTTGAATGATTTTCAATGAAATTAGATGCAAAAATGGGAGCTATATGAGAATTCACTAATGCAAAATTTGAAACCCTAGAATGCAAATTAACTAATGCAAGTCCTAATGAAATGTTAATGCAAGCCAAATCTAGTATGAAAATGCACTCCAAATCAAAAAATGAAATATTCTAAATGCAGGTTCACAAAAGTGGAAACAAAGGAAAATGGGGTGAATGAATGATGTTGGATGAAGTACTATCACACCCACTTTTAAGGATAACCCTAGAGATCTCAATGCAAAAGAGAAAGAGATAATGCAATAGGGTTCTCCTAGGGGATGAATATGATCTAATAAGGGGTTCATCACCAAGTTTAGACTTGGAAAAGATAATGAAATGAAAGATGCAATGTAAAACCCTAATTGAATGTAATCTAACACTAAATGACCTATAAAAGTGAATGAAATGAAATGGAAAATTGAAGATAGGAAGGTGTGCACCTAGGAAATTGGAGATGGTTGAATAGATGTTTGAGTCACTAGAAAATATGACTTTAAAGATGTCTAGGACTCATTTTCCAAGCTGGTAAAATCAATATAGTTTCTGGAAAATTGTACAAGAAAAGGTTTCATACAAAAGGGTATATTAATATGCAAAATCTTGAAAATTGACTAGAAATGGGACTCATTTGCCAGAAGTGGCGAATCAGTCCAGTTGGGCTTTTGTACAACTTAAAAAGTTGATCTTTCTCTTCTTTTTTGCTCTATCCAAGTTGGTTATTTTTTGATCTGAATCTCTGATTTGGAATCTGCAAGTCTTCTCCAATGTTCTCCAAGGTTTGATGACAAGTTTGACAACTTTGAATGATTTGTAATTTTTCAACAATCTTGCTTGTTAAGAAATATACAAACAAGATCTCCAAATCACACACAAAGGAGAGGGAAAAATATTGTGGGGTTATTGGATAGGGGTTTTCCTTGGTCAAACTCCATTTTGGAAATCATTCCTTGAAGTGAAATAAAATAAGAATGGAGAATGATGAATGAACAAATAACAATGTTGCAACATACCAAACCCTAGCAATAAGGTCTTGCAAATATGTATACAATGGTTGCAATGGATGTAGATTTTTATTCTTTCTTGAATTATGTTTATCTTGAATGAAACACTTGCTTGAATCACAAAATCCTACACCATAATTGTTAGCTCTAAAACAATATGATGTGTGAAATATTTTACATGATGATTGTTGCTTGAATGGTGGTCTAAAATGCTTGAAAATATGCTCTTGAAGACACTTGAATGCTCTTGAATACTCATGTGAACACTTGATTGATTATTATAGTTTTAGGTAATAATATGAGTGAAAGAACCTTGTATTTATACTCAATTATGCAAGAATTCTTCAAATTACAACACTACAAGCCAACATCATATCTAGGAGAATAAAATCATTCCAAAAATTTGAATTTATTTTAATTTTGGGACACACGGGACTCATTTTCCCAAGATGGTGAATGTGTCCCATCTGGTATAATGTATGGGACCAAAAATCAAAAGTGCTTAGAAATGTATGAAATCCAATTCGAGACCAAAAAATCTAGGTGAATGAGTCCCAAATCACTAAATCTGGGCCACACAAGCTAAAAAAATTAGAATTATGATTGGATAATGATTGGTGTTAGGAATATCCTCAAAAAGATGCAATAAATGAGGCTTGTGGATACAAAATATGGCCAATTAAATCATAAGATAACCTAATTATTAATGACAACCCTAGAAAAAGGTGAAAGTGTGTCACAGCACTTCAAATAAGGGAAGATTATTTTTTAGTTTAATTAAAAGGAGGTTCATTAATTTTAGTTAATTAATAAAACCTTAGAAAAGTGTGAAAGTTTGTTACAATACTTCACAACACTTTAACAAGGTACCATTTGAATCCATTGGTTCATAAGGGCACAACACTTAATGTGAATGTGTCAACCACATTAGAACACTAAATCAAGGAAACATTAAGCCTAACTCATAAGGAAAATCCAAACAAGCAAGGAAAAGTAGAAGGAATACTTTTTATGTGACTCCACATTCATATTCTCTTTGAAGGAGAATATTTTTCTTTAGTTGTTGCGAGGGAACACCTTGACCATCTTCTTCATTCTCTACATGATTATTCTTTGCAATTTTATGTGACTATGGATACTTTTGGAAATAATTTGGAGGAGGCTTCTTTGTCTTTGGATCATGTTCTACATTCATCTCTACTAGATTTTGGATTACCCTATTCACTAGTGTGGCCTAGAAAACCTTTTTGAAGTGTGCCAGATTTCACCATCGACATGGAGACACTTGAGCATGCTTGAAACACATCATCACACATCATCCATATTCTTGACATCTTCCATACTATCATGGTTTTATTTCTTCCTAAGGGGAGGAGCATCCTTCGGCAATTTTGGATCATCTTCAACATTCAATGCCGAGCTTCTACCATCATTTTAGGAGACTCAACATTGAGGGGGGGCTGCCTTGTCTCTCTTCTACTTCTCTCTTATGGGATGTCTTTTTCCTCACATGGGGTTTTGTCCTTCTCATTCTTTATTTCACTATTGTATTCATCTCTCATTTGGGGAGCAGTTTTGTCCCACTAGTTTTTCTCCTTTACTCCATTTGTGAGAGATTTATTAATCATTTCATTTGCATATGTACATATGCACCTAACATATTCTAGTATTCAGGATCCATTCTTGTATATTTGTGTCATTTACATATTAATCTATTGCTCCTGAAGTTGCACTTAAGGGGGGTGTTGGTGTAAATAAAGTCTTGTACCTAGTTAATTAGCTACTAGGGAACTTATTTACATGTTAAGTTTACCTAGGTCCTAGGAAGGAATCTTTCTAGAAGGTGTTAGTTGTCATTATTTGTTATCTTATCCTTTGACTTGTAACACATGTGAACCTAGGTAAGTGTGATTAGTTGTCTCATGTCATATGATTAAGAAACTTGTCATAATCCTATGACATCTTGTATCTCACCTTGGCTATATAACCAAGGGGTTTCTATTACATTTTTCATATCAATTAAATCATATTTACATATCCACATTCTCTCTCTTGTTCTTTCCATTTGGCATCAAGATCTTGGCAGCCATAGCCAATTCTAACAAGCCCACTAATGGGATATTAATAGATCTTTTTTGTGGAGAAATCATGATCACCAAGGAATTATTACTTCTACATGAGCTCTATCAAGAAATATATGGTAAACCAGAAGCATGGATCAAGAGGCATAATGGTTTCACTTGCCCTATGATGGGATCAATCACCTTACCTCTAACAGTAGGACCAAAAACATTAAATGTCTCATTCTCTATCATATCAACATTGAATAAATTCTATGTGAGGCTTGGTCACCCATGGCTATGCTCCATGGGAGAGATCCCATCGGTTGTGCATAGATGCTTAAAGTGTCACTTTGATAATGAAATTTTCACTATACATCATAGTGTTTTGACCCTTTGTCTTCCTGTGGAAACTTTACATTAGACTTCTTCTGGCCGGAGCCCATGGAACCTATTAAACCTATTAAACCTCAAGAAGACTTCCTTTTCAAATCCTACCAAAAGTTAAAGGAAAAATGCTTAGTGAAATTTTCCCTTTGAAACATGCCTCTACCCACAACTAACCCTACCATCATTGACGAAACCATGATTGAACCTAAATAAATTACAAATAACCAAGACCCGCCTAAGATAGAACCTTCACCTATTTCTTATAAAAAGACCAAGAGACAATGAAACCATTCACGTTATGCCTCCTAGAATAAAAAAAAGTTTACAAATTCAAAGAGAAAGTGGTTGAACAAGATTACATGGTTCCTTCCATTCATCCCCTTAGGGAAGAAAAGAAACCTATGGTTTATCATCCTACACCTACACAAATCCAACTTGAAAATCAAACTAAAAGAAACAGAGGTGCTAGAGAGCGTAGATGTAGATGTTGTTCCCTTGCTCAAAAGTTAAATGGGGAAACAAAGAAAGAAAATATAAATCTAAACCTAACAAAATAAATGCAATATGAATCTTCCTCGCCACAAAAAGATCCTATTTAATGTAATTGTAACATGAGTTGAAACCTTCTTTGGAAACTATCATTCAACCTCCTATTGTGATTAATTTACATGATGATGAGGAGATTACTAAATTTTTTTAGGAGGTGTATAATGAATTGAATACATTGTTTTCCTCTTCCATGAGCTTAAATGACAATTCTCCTAGGAAGAGTGTTGAACTTGGTAATGACCCTAGTTTGATACTTGCTATTGTCCCTTTATCTAGTTGTCCACCTTTCACATACAATGAACATGATTGGGATGGATATGACCTGCTTTAGGTTAACTTGCATGTACCTTACTTGTCATTATTTCTTCTTCATGTTTTCTTTATGTGTGATTGCATATGCCTAAAGTGATCCCTTGTGATGTTATGTCTGATGTATCCTTCTCTCTTTGTTGCATTCCTAAATTTGTACCTACATTCTTCTCTATTTAATACATTTTTCAAAAGCATTTTCTTTTATCTTTTTCTTTGTCTTGTGTTTTCCTTTTAGGGATGACGCAAGGCGTCAAGACATCAATGTCCCTTCCATGTCGACCCAAAATCTTTATCTTTATCTTTTATTTTCCTTTGTGGCAACAAAAAATGTATTCCTTTTCCTACATTAATTTGGGAATAATTAATGACAAATTGGACTTAATATCATCTTGATATAGTGTTGTGATGATTTTTACACATCCAAATTAGGTTTTGGGCACTTTTAAAGCTAAATAAACCTAACTTTTCCTTAATTTCATGTTGTAAAGTGTATTTATTTACACCTTCACATTAAATTTAGGAGGATTGTAAACTAAATGGACCTAATCTAATTTTTAATGTGTTCTATACTTTTCCATGGGATTTAGGGACCTTTTGAGTTAAATAGACCCAATTTTTCCTTAATTTGATATTATATAATGTATTTATTTACATGCTTTCACATTGAATTTTCAGCCCTCTTGCATTTTTCACCTTAATATAACAATCAATAGGCCCCTAAGACCCTATATGATGCATCCTGAGGCATATTTTAACTAAAATATTGACATAGACCTCAAATAAACCTAATTTCTTTACTCCCCAACACTTTCTCTCTCCAAATAGGCCCTGTGGGACCCATACACCAAAAATGTCTTATGAGTCCCATTTGACCTATTTTTAAGGTTTTGAGCAAGAAAATTTGGGTTTTGAGTTCACATTTCATGAATTTCATCTAGTGGGATCTAATGAACAAGATATTAGATGGATTTTCTATATAAATGAGATATCAAATCATTATTTCAATAAGCATTCATGATATCAAGTCAAAAACTCAAGAGTTAAGCATTCCAAGAATTTACAAGATCATTTCTAAGGCATTCAAAGGAAGAATTATTCATTAATTTTTGCAGCAATTCAAGATTCATCATCATGTCAATATTATCAAGATTGAATCAATTTATTAAGCTATTTTTTTGATGTTTCATTCAAGATAAAAGTTCAAGCATTGTTCTACACTTATCTCAATATCTAGATCTACATCCTTCATGACCATTTCATGTTAGATTGCAGATATACAAAGCATAATTTACAAGGAATCATTCAAGGTATCATTGTTCATGTTTCATGTCCCATGTTTCATGTTTTATACTCTCATTTCATTATCTCATCATTTCATTTAATTACCTAAAAGGGTTTTGACCAAGGCAAACACCTGTTCACTAACAATCAACAAGTTTTTCTCCTGTTTACATGTGTGATTACAGATATATGGGTCTTGAAGCATGAAGGACCTTTAAATATTAGGTTACAAGATTGGAAAAAGCTATTGGAATTTTCTCCTCATTTGCAAGGCTGTAATCTTAACCGAAAAGTCACCTACAACCCCAAATTTGGGGTTTCAGATTTAGAAACAATGTGGAACAGAGAGAGTAGACATTCAAGAATAGATTCAAACTAAGTTGAAACTCAAGAAAACCATAACTATACTCATACACTAGTCTTGGTGTATGAGTCCCAATTTAAGTCATTTTTCAAATTTCGTAGCGTTTTAGATACTCTTTTTCCATAAACTCGCTTTGTATGTAAACCCATATCTTGGATTGATTCATTAAAATATGAGTCCCAATCAACATTAAATTCTCTATTTTCAGCATTTCAAAGCTCCATCTAGTCATATTTAGATTTCCAAGTGCACACATTTCATCTTGCACCTTTTTGTTTTATTTTATATGCATTTCTAGGTCATTTAATGAAAGATTACATCATATTAGGGTTAAGGATTTTACATTGCTTTGCATTTGTATCTCCAATTCCTAGCTTGGTGGTGAGCCCCTCATTAGTTTACAACCAGCCCCTAGGAAAACCCTATTTCAAGATCTCTTTCTCCTTTGTATTGAGATCTCTAGGGTTATCCTTGAATGAGATAATTTGAATGTGGGTCTTGCTCTATCTTCTTAACCATACAAAAGTGTCACCCACCTTTTCCTATTGTTTCAATCTTGTGTTTTCCTTTTGGGGATGATGCAAGGTGTCGAGACATTCATGTCTCTTTCATTTTGACTCGAAAGGTTTTTCTTTTTTTGCACTCTCTTTCTATCATTCTTCTAGTTCTATATGTATTTCGGGAATGATGATAGTTCTAATCTCTCTAAAAATATTGTAGTAAGAACATATTGACCCAAAATCCATAGATCCCTTTTGTGTGTTTGGCATTTTCATTTTGGGGGCAACCCCCTTTTCTTTTTTCTTTTGCATGACGTAGCTTTATTTGGAAACTTATGACTTGGCATAGGGCTTTCCAAGTTAGTTCTCATGTCCTCTTTATTGTTAGCATTTTTTTTTTCTACTTTAAAGTAATTGATCACATCATAGTGTTTAGCAATCTCTTTAAAGTGGGGGCATATAGTAACATTATTCTTTTACATTTCATATTTCACGGTGTAGTCTCCTTACTTCATGTGACGCATCTTTCACTTTGTGGTGGAATTGGGTGTGATGTTCCTCAAGATTTTGATCTCTCTTAGCATATTATATTCCTATTAGTGGCTTGATGTGACACATTGCATCCCGTAAGTTGTGAATCTTCTATTCTTTGATTGGTCCTCTCTTGGGGACATTAGGCCTAATGTTCCCAAAGTTAAAGACCTTACATGAACTAAGCAAGAATCCTTTGAATGTTCCTTATTGTTGCATTTTCATTTTCAATTATATGGAAACCTTGCATAATACACCTTGCATACCTGTGGAGCCATCTTGGTTGTTCATGAGTTCCAAGCATACAAATTAATGCTTGCCTCATGAAGCTCAAAGTTCATTTTTGTGTGGCACCTTATCAAAATTATTAGGAGGTATAACTTTTGTATGGCTTGATGAGAAGCCCAACCAAGGCAAGACTTTCCCTTAGCCACTCACGTGTGTGTGTTATGGCATACCGACCATGTGTGTATGTGTCTCACCTCTTTGAATTTATCACCCAATAGATAGCTTGAAGTTTCATTTCCTTATAGTGAGCATGCATTTTTTGGACAAACAGACATGAATCAAAGCATGATCCATCCATCCATCCCTTTTGTTTTCTTTTTCTTTTCTCATTATCATTGGCAGTGTATTCTTGTGCCTTAATGATGCTCTTTATATCATTTTCATGTGTGTTCTTCGGTGCCTATGATGGTTTGCCATGGGATCTTGATTCCTAGGGGCTTGATCACCCATATTGATCATTTTCATTCTATCTTACTGGTATTGGTGCATTTGGACCCCTCTTTATGCAATTTCATCTAATTTAGTGTGAGTTTGAAGCAAGTCCACTCTCTCATTAAAGCGGGGGCTAAATGTAGTGTTGAAAAATATCATCAGTGACATTTTCACACTTGTTTGGGCCTCCTTCTAAAATTGAGCTTAATGTTGCCTTGACTTAGTGTTGTCATGTGTCTAACATACCCACAATAGGTATTGGACCATTTTAAACTAAATGAACCTAGTTGTGCCTTTTCTGGGTTGTTGTAAAGTATACCTTCACACTTTTACACTAATCTAGGACTTCATAAATTAATTGGGTGTCTTTATGCCTTATTTGGCCTTATTTTGCATCCTCAAGCCTCATTTAATGTACCTTTCTAAGGATAATCCTAACATAAATCAACATCCAATCATAATTTAGGTGTTTTTAGGTTGTTTGGCCCATATTTGCTGGTTTGGGACTCATATGCCACCTTGGGCGTATGAGTCCCACCTAGGGTTTTGGGTCTGATATAGATTTTACACCTTCCTAAGCATTTTTTAATATGGTCCCATAATTTATGCCTAATGGGACTCATACACCACCTTAGGCATATGAATCCCATGTGGCCCAAAATCAAGATTAATTCAAATTCTTGGCGGGACTTTATCCTCCTAGATCTGATGTTAGCTTGTAGTGTTGTAATTTTAGGAATTTTTGCATAAACAAGTATAGATAAAAGTTTTTCTCACTCATTTTACACCTAGCAAGTTGAATGAGCATCCTTATAGAAAATTTGAGTTTACAAGAGCATTCAAGAGTCTTCAAGATCATATTATCAAGTGATTTAGAGCACTTTTCAAGCATCAAGCATCATTTCAAAGTCATCATGCATCATATTTATTTTTCAGCTAACAATTTTGATGTAGGGTTTCATGATTCAAGTTAGCATTCAAGTTAAAATCTATCCTATTCAAGAAATATTCAATATCTACATCCATTAGAGCCACTTCATATATGTTTCTAGCACTTTAATGTTAGGGTTTGGGTATATGCGGGGATCATGGTATGCAAAAGAGTGGCAATATTTGTAGGGTATGTGTGGCGACTTTTTTCACCAAAATTAATGAACAAAAGGGTTTTTAGAGGAGATTCTCAGCTTTCCAAAAATATAAATTATGATTTAATTTGAATTTAATAAATAATTATTATTCATTTTCTATTAGAATTATGACTAAAGTCCGATCAATAGGTGTGAAAACATCTATAACTTTCAAACAGATCATATTTTTGAATCCAAAACATCGTCACATTCTATGCTTTACATACTATAGGATTAAAAAGAAAAAAATTAAATTTCATGAATTTTTGACCAAGTTAAGGTGGTCGGAAAAAGAGTTTTTATATTTTCTAAAAGTTGTAATAAAAAATCATAATTAATTATTTACTTGGAAAAAATTACAAAAAATATGCATCACATCCGGACATGAGTCCTCTCTACTTATATATAAAATCTTACAAAAAAATATTATCATTTTATTATGGTTAGGGTGGTTAGGCAGACACTACTTCTTATTTTTTCTGAAATTTAAGTACTACTGCATTGAAATTTCAAATTTTTCACCAAATAGATTTTATTTATTTTTAAATAAACCTAGTATTTTAGAAACTAATTTCAATTTTCTACAAATTCTATTCTTACATATTTTTAAATAATATAGATAACTTATTCAAATATTTATCAAGTTGCCTAACAACGATTTTTGAATTTTTGCCACTTAAGGGCCTTTGGCATACCATGATCCGCACATGCCGTTTTGAGTTGCAACATCATATTGTATTCATTCATCATTGTCCATTCTCATTGCATTTCATTTTAAGGTTTGGTTACCAAAACAAGGTTTGACCAAGGAAAACCCCTATCTACTAACAAAACAACATTTTCTCATCTCTTTAGTGTGTGATTTTAAGGTCTAAGTTGAAAACATATTGAAGAGAAAGTTTGGAGAAAGTTGTCAAAGTGTTTGAAGTTGTCAAAGTTGTCATCTTGCATTGGAGATCATTGGAAGTCTTCTAGAGGTTGCAAATTAGGGTTTTTGACCCAAAAATCAATTAGAAAGGATACAACAAACATTGAAGAAAATATTCAAATTTTGAAGTTCCAGAAAATGCTAATTGGACTGATACAACAATTTTGGCATATGAGTTCCAATATACGTCATTTTCCAAAATTTTGTAGTTCCATACACCCGTTTTCTAGATTTTAGTTCCTACCCAAAAACCCTAATGTGGGACAAAGTCACCTAGATTGGCATATGAGTCCCAATAGGCTTTAAAATTAGTGTTTTTAGCATTTTAGGCCTTCATCTAGTCTTCTTTAGGTTTTCAGGTGCACACCTTTTATCTTGCAACTTTCTATTATGATTTTCATACATTTTTAGCTCATTTAGTGAAAGATTGCATTGCATTAGGTTTTAGCATTTGGATTTGTATTTCATTTATCTTTCCAAGCCTTAGCTTGGTGATGAATCCCTCATTAGTTTACAATCAGATCCTAGGATCTATCCTTATTTCAAGATCTCTTTCTCCTTTGCATACTTGAGGTTGAGATATCTAGGGTTGGTACTTGAATGAGAGTGTTTCAAGTTTGTTGTTCTATCTCCCAAATATAGAAGAAACAACAAAATTCATCCTTTTAGTTATGCTTCTTGATTTCCTACGAATGTAATGTATTCTATTAATTCTTTACCAATAAGAAATGACCTTTTACCTCCATTTTATCCATTTGAAGTTCATTCTCAAGCTCTCTTTCAAATTCTACCACATTCTCACTCACTTATTGATCATTCTTGCTTCTTTGTCACTTCTTACTACTACAAGCTTTCTACTTGGTTCGTATAGTGTGCTCTTGCTACAACGTAATTGTCTTTGCAGGTTTATGAATCTCAATTTCCTTGGCATAGTATCATCTCTCATCATGTTCATCTCCCAACCTTGAGTGCTAGTAGAGGGGAAGGTGATATTGCTCCTTTTCATTTAGTTGCATCATTTTTCTTACTGAGTAGCATTTTGGTTGTCATTGCTCTGTATTTTTTAGTATCTTTTCTATTCTATCCTCTATTGATTTTCTCTATATCATGACAACTTGGTTGTCCATGGACGTGGGAAAATTGAGACGAGGGTCTGACTAAGGTAGAACTCAAAACACAACCAAATATTTTTACTATTTGTGTGTGTGTAGGTGTAGGTTCATCCACTTAGAGCTAGCTAGAGAGTTGGACCATATGTGAGTTGGTATTCTTACTCTTTCCTTTTCATTTGTGTCATTAGAATAGTCTTTTAGTATTATTCTTGTTGTACTTTCTATCTTTGTATTTTCTTGTTAAACTATGAAACATCAATATTTGGGTCTTAAGAAGGACCTCTATATTTTTGACTAGTTATAAGACCCTCTATCCATATAGGATGCTAGCACATCCATGACACTCAAGTGTGGTGCATTGAAGTCTAGTTCTCGTGTTGTCATCTTCAAATAGTGGCTATCTGGTCTATGGTTGGAAACTTTCATGGTTGTCTCACCCAACTCTAGAAACACCTATCGTGAGTATAAGGGAAAGAAAACTTTGTTTTCCCTTCCTTTTCAACCTCATCTATCCCTCTTTAATCCATTAGCTAGCTTGAGGTAGTTTAGAGTAGTTCATTCCTTGGAGTCCTAAGGGTGACAAATCCCCCTACTCTACAATTCCTTATTCTATACTCTTCATGAAGGGTTGGGCCATTTCTAGTTAGAAGGTTTGTAGGGGAATGTTTGTTTGTGTTTGGCGGTAAAGTGCTCAGGTGATGCTCTCCCTCTTGAAGATGACAACATTGAGGCTTGTGAAACAAAAGTATAGTCCAAATATGGAAGATCTAACATTGAAACTGTTTTGTAATTTTTAAAATTGTATACTTGATAGTTTCTCATGAATGAATTGTAATTAAAAAGTTCTATTTCATTTTCAAGTTGAAATTTAATATTTATTCATTACCAAAAGATGTTTTATACTTTCATATTTAAAATGTGTAATAAATGGTGTATGAAAAAGAAAAAAATAAATTTCTTAAGGAAATGCTTTCATTTACTTTTATGGTTAAAACCAAAGTAATTATTGTGTTGTATGAGTTAGTTTGTTACATGCCTCCATTGAGTATTGAAATTGAAAACTTACAACATGAGACATGAAATTTGCATAGAAATAATGCATAAAAGTGATAATAGAAAATAAATGCAGGAGATCTTTTAACATCAAATCTATGACTCACCATTAAAAAAGAAGATGAAAATTATCAATTAATAGATACATTTCTAACATCAAATCCATAATCCACTGTAGAAAAGAGGAGCTTAATATAATGGTAGTGCTAGAAGTAGGTTTAGGGCTACACCAAAGACTACTTTGCTACCTTGGTCATGGCTTGTGATGGTGAGCCTATTGAAACCAAGTAATACAATTTAGTTAGGTAGGAAAATGTAAGCAATGGCTTTCCTCTAGTCAATTTTCAAAGTTATTTGTGTCCATCATATCCTATAAATACTCCCATTATACCAAGCTGTACAATTGAAATGTGAGAATTGAATTAATTAAGAGTATGTGAAGTATGATATGTATGCATAGATTAAATATAATGTTGAACCTAATAAAGGTATGAAATGCAACCAACTTATTCAATAAAACATTTCAAAGTTCCAAATCACCTCCACATGACTTAACTTTGAAACAAAAGAGCTCGAGATTGAACCATATTTATTTAGAAAATTATTTTATTCAATCATATTCATCAGATCATGAATGTTAATTTTTTTTGTCATAATAACTAGATTTGTCATAATATCAATATATTTTTTCATACGCATTTAATTTAATTAATTAGATGTGTATTAGTTAAATTAATTTACTCTAAAATTTGTTATAAAAGATCGTACATTTGTTCGTTTTTTGAGGGTAGATAACAAGTTTGAAATCCACATTCCAATGAAAAACAGAAATCTACGTCCAAAAACACGCAAACCACATTCAAACATAGAAACGTTTGTGAATGTGGAATTTTGTCGGTGGAGAGGAACTTCGTAGGTGGTTTGACCAAAACAAGGACAGAAAAAAGAGCCCGCTAAAAGTATTATTTCCCCACCATTTTTAGAGTTTTCACAGGTTTATAATGCTCCTCTCAATGTGAAATTATCGAGCTAATGAAGGTAGTGAGAAAATTTCATTTTGTTTTCTACGGCAATGTAATTTTCCATAATACTTCATATTAGATGTGTAGTAGTTAAATTGACTATAGTTGAATCTTGATATTAAATCATAACATCATAAATTGTACAAAAAAAATAACTTTGTTTTATTATGAATGATTGATGAGGTGTAGTATTTTTTGAAAGTCTATAAATATGTGAATAAATTATGTAGGCTTGAATTTAGGACATAATTCATGATTGAATGCATTTGAATTGGACTACTACTAACATGATTGACCTCTTGAGAAGTTCCCATGCCATACTTTTGTCAGCATCATTTAGATGCAGTAATTGCTTAGCGGAGCATTCATTCTCATGAGAGATGAGTTCTTGCAAACTGTTATTCATGAATATGGATTAATAAATTTGACTCAAATTCTGATATTTAGATAAAAATATATCATTTTTAATTTTGAATGTAATAAATAATGAAATTGGACATATATTTAACTCACAATCAATCATTTGATGGTCGCCTTATAAATATCTCTATATCAATTATTAACGTTAACTCATTATGAGTACCTACGTAATTTTTATCAGCGCTAATACTTCGGTATTAATTATCTTGGATTACGTGACGGTTCTAATAACAGGAATCTGGAATTGCTAATGACAGGTACTAATAACCCACGCAAAACAAAGGTTGGTAATATTATTCTACTTGCTTATATTATGGAACGTCATTGTCAATTGCACATCAATATGATGGCAGGTCGATCAACGAGTAAACTTGAAAAAAAAACTCGCAAATGTTATGTACATGTATAATGTTGTCCCTAGCTATGCAGCCAAATGTTCCAAATTCGCTAATGTCGTTGTTTCAATCTTCGTAGTTTATTGTTGTCATCTTGCATGGAATTTTTTTGCATACACATGCTTTTAACACTGTTCGTGAAAGGAAACCAAAGAAATTGCAGTGCACTGGAATCAACTATTTGTCGTGAGATGCCATTGGAGATGTACTACATGTGAGCGAAGGCTACAAAAAACAAAATTGACCAACAATTTTGTTGTGTGTGAACACTCCTACGTTGGGGTTTGTTGATGGTAAAACACTGTAGAGGTAATGGCCATTCGAAGCATAGACAGCCGCGTGTCTGATGGTGGTGGATAGAGATAAAACCAATTCACATAACAGATCAAACACATAAAATATTGGAACACAAAATACAATAATTTCCTTAACACGTGTTGTTGTACCCCATTCTATTACTTTATCAATGAATTACATGATTTGAATGCTACGACATTCACACTCTTTCTTGATTGAATGTGTTACATTTGAATTGATTAAATAGATGAAATGGAGTATGCAAGAACAATTCTAGAACATACTAGACTGGCGGTTGAAGTCCAATGAACTCAAACATAGTTAAAAGACATGCAATCGGTTTTGATATGACAAGAAGATTTTGGATCATGCAAACTAATTGAGAACTATCATGTAGACTGTTCCTAACAACATGCAAACTGCTTCTAGTGCACATGACTGAAAAAGTTTAAGTTTCTAATAACTGTATTATGCCCAGTTAACTACAAGTTACATACGAGACAAATTACATGCCAATACTCCACCTTAATTTTGATCATAAATTTCTTTCAACTTTCTCCAACTCTTTCAAGTTCTTTCCAATTGTTGTGGCTGTCCCTAAAATTTTGATCTTCAAATCTTCAAAACTTCAAACTGGAAGTCTTCTCGCTATTTGTAGCTTTCCACTTTGTATGACGTCTTGCAAGAACAACAAACCTCTCTTGACTGCTATCTTCCTTTCCATATGAACATTTGCACTTGAACAACTTTTTCAACATGCTCGTAACTTGTTGCCAATTTCATCCATAGTTCAACTATATGCATCCTTTCATAGATCCACTTTTTCACTTCATTGCCAAAACATCTTTCTTGAATGATTTCTCAAACCACAAATTTTGCACAAACATAGATCCCAACACACATCTTTTATATGACCTTTCCTGTTACAATGTGAACAATGCACGCCGCACATATAGTCTTTCTTGAACAAATTTTCTTGTACATTTATCATTCTTTTTACTTGCAATATATCCAAGACCTTCAAATTTTGGTCTCATAATAGGCTCAATTGGCTCTTTGATTCCTTGCTCATTCTTTCCCAATCCTTTTCCATTATAACCCATTATTTTCATTATTTTGATACCAACATTCTTTTCATGACAACTATCAAGATTTGTAGACACATTTTCATCTTCATCTTTACATTCTTTATCAAAATTATGTTTAGTTATATTACATAAATTAGCTGATTCATCAATCGAACTACTCAAGTCTTTATCATAATAATACAGTTCACCGACATCGATTAACAAAATAGTATACAAAGAGGGAGAGAATCTTTCTGGAGGCCTACTTATCTTTGAAGATCGTCTAACAAGAGTTTGTGGTATTTGTTGTTGTTGTTGTTGTCCAGCATGAGGAACCACTGAAACATCATTATTTGGAATATCATCCAACACTGCATAATCATTTTCTTTCTTCTCATGCTGCAGCAACAGATCTTTGTACAATACTTTCTCATTGAATATGACATCCCTGCTTCTCACAATTTTCTGATTTTCAAAATCCCAAAGCCTATAACCAAATTCATCAATGCCATATCCAACAAATACACATTTATTTGATTTTGCATCAAACTTGGATTTCTATT
>VDFB02167944.1:0-17390 GCA_007258455.2 Sequoia sempervirens
GAATCCATCCTACAATCCTAAAGTGTCATCTTTAGGAAAATCCTCATCATTGGGTTCTACTAACATTTCAGTGCTCTGAGGTGTATGGGCCAAATTGATTGGAGGGATGCATTAGACCAGAAAGAATTTTGTAACCATTCCCTCTCGTGAATCTTCCAACTCTTCTTGATATGCAATGGGAGAGTAGTTTCCTAGCTCAGTCTTGAAAAAAACACCTCGTTGGTGTTGTACTCAATTATCATGAACTTCATATGGGGATCCTGATCTATATAGATATGATTTGGTAGCCCTTTCTAGGGCAGCCACATGTGGGAGTGATCCATTGCAACATATCCATTTAGTGTTGTAGTGAAGTATCACCCAAGGATAATCCCATACGTGTCAGGGATGCTCACCACCTGAATGCTAATGACTTGTTATACCCTTGGATCTGCAATAATCTACATTGGGATCTGATTCATTTCTCCCACTATGTTAACCTTAGTTTTATCCAGTTGACTCACTTTTCTTCTCGAAGGTGTGGGGATAATACCAAGGGCTTTGCATACTACTAGGGGTATGACATTGGCTAATGCCCCTGAATCAAGCAAGAAATTGTGCAAATTCTTTCCAAATATCTAGATGGTGGTGAGAAACGGTGGTGTTTGCAACTTTCCTTAGAAGAGGCCCATAGGCATGTCCACCTAAGCTACCTAAACTTTGTTCTTATTGTTAGCCTTATCCTTAGTCTACTTGGAGGGCTGATCCTTGGGGTTTTCCTATTGTTTTGATCTGATTCCTTTGTAGGTTGCTTACCTGTTGACTAATTTTGAGGTGGATCTACCTTCTTACCATAAATTTTTTGAATAATAGGTTCACTCAGAGGGTCTTCAAAAGAGAATCTCTTGGCTAGTATTTCTTGTGTTTCCTTGGAGGAAGGGGTTCCATTAATAACTCTAAATAAGGCATTCCTAACTATAGGAACCTTAAGTAATTCAAAGGAAGATAAGCTAATCTTGAATTTCTTGAAATCCTCAGCAACATATTCATCTATTTGGTCAATTTCAGTTTCGAAGGCTTTCCCTATGGCAGAGCTAGTAGGCTGGACTTGTGTCTAGCTTGATTAAGTTTTGGGTTGAGTTTGAGGCTGGTTTCATGGCTAGTTTAATGGCATATCCTTGTTGAAGTATTGAGTAGGAACATGGGGAAGACCAGGATTATTACTGGCACCGGGGTCAGGTGGGGTGTTGAAGTAATTGGGTGGAGTGGAAGTCGTGAAAGGTCCTCCTACTTTTCTATTCCTAAGGTAGTAGGGAGTCGCTCTCTGGTGGAACATATGAACCTCATCTACATATAGTTCCTCCTCATCTATTGGACCATTGTCTATTGAATCAAAAATTTGAGACAAGGTTTCTTCGCTACTTACCTCTTGGATTTTGTCCTCTTTTGGTGGAGCATCCTCGCATTCCAAGGCATTGTTCTCACTTCGTGGGAATGGTGCTAGATTGACCATGAGGCAATAGGAATCATAGGGCTCAGATGGAACTAGGTCATGACATTCAACATTGTCCATGACATTTTGAACTTCAACTTGGAAAATTTCTATGGTGGTGAGGAACTCAGGGCAATCCAAATTAGAGTGCCTGCTGGTTTTGTGAATCCGACAACATCCAAAGAGAGCTGCTTTAGCAAGGTACATGCCACTAGTTGTCTTTTCAACATTACTAGGTTGGTTAAGTGGAGTAGGAACACCCCCATTGTTGGGCCCAATATTCCATGTTCTATTTTGTCTTTGGGCTAGTCTCCTTTCAAAATTCTAGTTAGAATTCTACCCTCTTTCATAACTTTGTCCCAGGAAGGGACCTGCATCATGGTTGTCCCTGCTTTCCTTGTTGAGGTTAGCTTGAATGATCCACTGGGAATCTTGCAGCTAATTATTCAAATTTCTCAGGCATGTCATCTCCTTAGACATTTTCTTGATCATTTCGGTTAGCTCATCAAGCTGATCTTTCTCGGTGTTACTTGGCTATGACACTTGATTTTGACGAAAACCAAGTAGGGCAGTCGACTGATTTTGTTGTACTAGGGGAAATTCTGGTCCTTGCAGGTATAATGGAGTTTGAGGCTGCTAAGAGTATGCCTGTTGCTATTGGGGAGCCTCAGAGTAGGTCTGCTATTGTTGGGGCTGCACGCATGAAATCACGGGAGGCACCTGGTTCATCAATTTTCTTGGATGTGGGACTATGGGTAACTGAGGCACCTAGTTCATAAGAGGTGTCTGATGAGCAAACACTTGGTTGAGCCATTGAACCTACATTGGATGAGCCATTGGACCCAAGCAAGGTAGCGGATCGGAAATGTTTTTCCCCAAGTCTGTACTGGCAATAACTACCTCCGCATAGGCATCCACCAGTCTAGTTAGAGGTGGTCGCATTCCCTTTACCAATGCAACTGTGAGGTTGTCCAATGTTGTGTAATAGACTGGAAACGAAGCAACATTATTGAGTGTATACGGGGCTTGCAACCTTGTGTAGGATCGGTGGAATTGATCATTGAAGGAGCTAATTGGTTCATTGATTTCTCTACGAATTGTCATGAATTGTCGATATAGCTCTAAAGGGTTGATCGAGATCTTGTATTTCTACAAGAAGGCATACATCATCAAATCCCAAAATGTAATGGATCCTACTAGAAAGTTAATATACCAATAGAAGGCCTCTTCTCCCAATGAATAAGGGAAGAGCCCGCATGCCACATCTTCCTAATTGATCTGTATGTATTTCAATGTTGTTTGGAATATCTTGATGTGCTCCTCAGCTGTCCTCTGTGGATCCCGAGGATTGAAATTTGAACAAAAGCTCTCTGAATTCTTAGGCATGTCATGGTAAGCATTAAAGTGTAACAACAAAGTATTTTTCCCAATCCAAGCAATGAGGGGAGGCAAAGGTGGTATTTTCTATTGAATAGTAACCTGGGGCTACACAGGGGCAACAACAATTAGGACTACGCCTTGGACTTGGGGGGCAGGGGAAGAGGAAGCACCCCAATTGTGGGAAGCAAGAGGTGGGAAAGTAGTGTGATATGGCTGAGTGGAATGGATGAAGGTAAAGGAAGTCTGCTGAGTCTGAGGTGAATGGACGGAGAAAGGAGGCAAAGGAAAAGGTGAAGTGGGTGGAATGGAGGAGGAAGAAGAGGTTGCATCCTCCCTCTTAGTCTTTCTTGTCCTTGTAGGGGGTTGTAGTTCTTGCAATTCCCCTTTGTTTGGAGTAGACCTTAAAAATCTTTGGAACCTCTCAAGGGAGAGTGAATCACCATGATCTAGTTTAACTTAGATGGCCCTCCTTCTAGTGCCAATCTAATTGATGGGTGTTCTATGCACTTTCTCAATATAGGTAGTACATAGGTGCACTACCTCTCTTGAAAGACAATCTCCAACAACGAGTTGTTGAAAACTACCCCAAGGTCTCTTGGGTGATAGGTCATGAAGTGCATGGAATTTCTCAATTGATATTTGATGTGATTTTGCTAGTAATCATAGGTCAACTTATGAAGTTTGTCTTAAGACAATGTGAATCTTAAAATGAAGTTCCTGAGATGGGAATTTAATGTACAATTTGTTGCAAGTTCGAACAACAATCTTAAAATCCTATTTTATCTTAAGATTTGGTTTTACAATGTGCAATGAACCTTAGCATAGGCTACTTATTAGAAAAAAGGAAAAAGGGCAGGGAAGAGAAGAGGTTCTTGGATCTGAAACTAGAGATGAACAATGATCATAGAGGGTTCTACTACGGACAACCTTCCCAAAACATAATTTCACTTAACCAGATTAACTCATAGTATCATGAAACTTGTGCAAGCTTCTAAGGACTACAAATATTCAACCATTCATTCACCATAAACATACAGGAATAAAAGATAGAAGATTGGAGCAGCTTTTAGTTTATGCCCAAACTAACTTTACATAGCTATCTACCATCAGTAAACAACAAAAATTATGGACAAGAAAGCAATCACCACAACAAAAATCTACACAACCATTGGACAACATTAACTAATCTATTAAAGTAATCTAAAACATGAAAAATGACAAAGTAAATATATTTAAATCAACTAAGGGAGATGAACCATGTAACTTCCAATAGAAACTCAAGAGTCCACCAAAAGCCAATGAACTTCTATTAAATTTTTTGTAGCATGCCTTTACAACAACTCAACTCTCTCTTGAAAATGAGAAGAGAGCCCCTATTTATAGTGTTCAAAAAGAAAAATGAATGGCCAAGATTCACTACAAAATAGGGTTTCACCTACCCCCAAATATATTACAATTTAAAATACATTCTTGTATTTTCTTTATTTTGTCCTTATATGATAGCACTGTATCACTTTTGTCCTCTAGCTTATTTCCTTTATTGCAATTATTCTATGAGGAGTTTTTCATCAGTGACTGGGTTTCCCTCTTGCTTCTTCAAAGTGGCATATTCCATGAACTTGCTGATTAATACTTGAAGATTATCAATCTCCATTATATTAGATTAGAGCACCTGGTAGTTCCATTGCTTGGATTGGCCTGCAAGTGTATCCCAATCTCCATCATACTTAGCCATGTTATCCCTGACTTGTTCAAATTGGGTGAAAGCTTGAGCAACAAAATTCATAAAATATGTGGTAAGCTCACTTGATATCCCATCTTCCATCTTCTTATGGAAATAAGGATTTATCTTTTCTGAATCAATCTCGACAATGGGCATATCATAACCTATCAATAATTTCAAGTACTGAATATAGTCTGCTGTAATATCCTTGGCCCAGTCAATGTTAGGCTCCACTTTATAGAGAACTTTCTCCAGTATCTCTTTTCTATGATTTAAGTCTAGCTTTGAAATATCCACAAGCCTACGATCATCCTCTATTAGTGCAAGGTCCTTTTCCTATGTTTTTTGAGGCAACTTGAGGATGACCTCAATTTTAGGATAGGGGGACCCGCATACCTTTGGGAAGTTAGTGCAGAAATTCCTCGTGCCTCAAGGTGTTTTTGTACTTATAATAACTTATTTGTTGTCCTGACAGCATGATTGATGCCCATGTTTCCAACATACAAGACCTGTTAGAATCGATCCTTCGTAGTCTTAGTCCACTTCTTTCTTTTCTCAATTTTGTCAATATGGTCCTTGGATAGAAATTGTGGTGGCACCGAGGATGTGGTGGGGAGCTCTTCCATCGATGACCATTGTTGGATATATGACATTAAATCAGCCACCTGTGCCTTCAATTCTTCCTTGGAGATCTTTTCCTTGTGCATTTGATGCATGACCATGGCAATGATCTCTTGGAGATGATCTATCTTCTACTCTCTGGTGGTTGTCCCCAAGTTGATGGTGGAGACGTCATAACTTATCCCTTCTTCACCCATAACTAGCATGGTAATTTGTATAGTCCTAGACCCAGAAGCATCCATGGTTAGTTTGGATATGACTTTAGGCTTGTTTTCTTTCTTTGTACTGACCTGGGCTCGAGCCAAGATGGCCTTTAGCATTGCCCTTAGATCCTTTAATGTTGGGGTTTTATTTTCTAATTGTTTCTCAAGCCACTTGGGCATATGAGATTCTCCCCTTGGTGATTCATGATCAGGTTCTTCTTCATGGGTATGTGCAATCTCCATCACCTTATCATACAGAGTCTCCTGTTCGGTCCTTTCTCCTTCTTCTTCATCTAAATCATGAATGAATATAGTTTCATTTTGTGGAGACTCAGTGGCTATATGCTCTTTGGGGCTATCTTCCCCTTTGGTAGTTTCCTTTTCTTTTTCTTCCTCATGGACATGTTCTTCGGGCTTCTTTGTTCCTACGCTTTCATGGGTTTCAGCCTCTTCTTGGGGTTTATCTTCTTCCTTATTCTCCTTCTCCTCAAGCTGAATCAGCACATCTTCTTGTTCCTTCTTTTCTTGCTCTTCTTGCTCTTTCGAGAAAGGTGTTTCTTCATCATGCTTGGGCCCTTCATCATGCTCCATAGTTGGAAGTTCAATACCTTCTCCCAATTATCACTTGAATCCTTTTCCTTTTTGGAAGTTGTCCTTTCTACTTCCTCCCCGACATCTTTCAACTATTGAGCTAACTCCTCCTCGAGGCTTGTATCAAAGGTCTCCACAATATATTTGGTCATCCTCTTCTTCATCACCCTCAAAGGAGTCTAGTTCTTCTCCTTCATGGACCAGCTTATCAATTTTCAAATGCTCGTGCTCTGGGTGCTCATCGTAGTTGTCTGCTTCCTCCTCCAATGCCCTCGTTGCTTCCTTTTCTTTCCTCTCTAACTCCTCAGAAATCTACATTGTGGATTTCATCTCTGAAAGTTTAGTTAGAGTAGTTGAGGTAGGAATGTTGGCAAGAACCTGTGCTAGGTCAGCTTAAATAGTTGGATTCATCAATACTTCAGAAAGCTTTGTAGGAACATTCTGCATATGTCAGCTGAATGCCTCTGGAAGTGAGAGTGTGAGCATTGGTATTGTTTTTGTTTCCAAGGATAGTGACATTGTCAGAGATATGGAAGCAAAGGAAAGAGAAGAGGTTGTGGTAGAAGAAGAGTCAATAGTTACAACCTACATGGTGGGTGGAGAAGAGGCAAGGTGGACCAAGATATCCACCACAGGTGGAGAAGTAGCAAACATCACCTGAGAAGTAGGCGGAGGGGTAGCAGTAGTGGAGGCAATGGGTGGAGATTCTGGTTGCTCAACATCCATTTCCTCTTGCTCGTGATGTGGATCTTCTTGACTGGTAGGCATCTCTATTAAACTTCTTAATGTCTTGTGTTTCTTGGAAGTCTCTTCCTCCAAAGCATTTCTCACGTACACCTTAGGGTTGGTCTGTTGCTCAACAACTTATTTTCTCTTCCTTGACCTACTGGATGGAGAAGATAGAGAAGTCTCTCCTGATGGGGTAGCAGCTGTCCCAATGTTTGTTTCACTTGTTGGCTCATTCTCGAGCCCCTCATAGGTCAAAGTGACCCCTTGCTGCTTCAATTGGGTGACTTTCCCATTAATCCACTCTTTTTTTTTTGTCATCGACAGGCTTGGTTAGAATATTGAGGTTGTCAACCTCTTGTTCCTTCGCGACTAATGGGTGGTAAGCGGGGAGGGTGGTAACCACATTGTCTTGAGGGATCCATTCTTGTGTTTTTTCATCTTGCTACCTAATGCAATTACGAAACAAATTGACCCTTTTTACAAAATATGTTGTCATTCACATATAGTGCCTCATTTGCACTTCATTATCATCTTTGCAATTATCCCAAAAGTCCTTGATGCTACGTAGATGGGAATATTTAGGTCCAAGTTCTTTTTTGAGTTTTCCATAGGGGTCCATTTGTGGTTGGGAAGTGTTGAGTCTTAAATGGTATTCCACCAGTTCTTTCTCTAAATTATCGACACACTAAGATGTATGGAGTTCATATAGCCCCTAGCCAAAGGAGAGGGGATAAGGAATCCCCACCTTATGCTTGCCACTCAAAAGGGTGTGTGCATATTGTAGCTTCTGAGAGAGTTATAATAGTATTATCCCATCATTGAGATACTGGGGCAGCTTGTATGGTCTTTCTAAGAAGCCTTTAGGATGAATGTAGGTGAACTTTGGATACTGAATGAATAAGAAGGAATTTTTTTTAAGGAAAGCATTGGCACTATGGGAGACTCTCCTTTCAAAGTCACCCTTGAGCAATCTAAAAATATGACTTATGAAAGCATCATTGACCCTGTAGTAGTCCCTCTTGAAGTTTCTAAATTGTAGTTGAGGGATGCAGAACACAACTAATTCCTCATCAAGACTTTGATTGAACTGCTGTGTTGTCCTCTTGACCAATGAATATACCAAGTAAGATGTCATGTAAAATCTAGAGGCCTTCTTTACAACCATAAATTCTTCCTAGAAGCAATCACTAATTATCCCTACCCAATAAAACTTGGCATCTCCATGGAGAATCTCTTCAACAAAGTACAACATCCATTCTTGGAAGTAGGCCACAGTTGGAAGGCCCATTACTCTACTTAATAGGGTCACCAGTTCATGGTAATCCTCATAAAAGTCACTGTAAAAGAGCTCCTGGGGAGCCTTTGCAGTACTACCCCTCTTCTCCTTCAACCAATAGTGATTAATAAGTCTTTTACACTTGAGAGGGTCCTAATCCCACATAGCCTTACCATCATCCATGGTTGGAACTTCCATCTCCCCAAAGGTAGGGATATGAAAAGTCCTCATTATTGTTGTAGTGAACATGTCAACCAAAATATTTCCATCTCTATCTACTATGGTTCTGGTCTTTTATTGGTACACCTCTTTGTAGGCCATAACAAGCTAAAGCCCAACGCTTTAGCCAACCCACTATTTCTAATATTTCTTGAATTCTCTATTTTAGGTTTGATTCAGACTCTCTGCTTGAATTCGTTGATGTCTATATGTCTGATGTTTGTGTCGAAGACCTCCTTCCAAGTTGAGGTGACTTTGGAGTTTAGGGGTTCCCCTTGGAACTTGTACTTCATCTGGTCCTTGTCATCTTTTCCATGAGGTGCCTTAATTTTCTTTCCTTTGTCTTTCTCCATGGCTACTCTCGAAGGTCTTGCACCAGATTCCATATATCCTACAGGTGACATAGAGGTGAGCACATTGAAGCATGAAAACATGGAAACATTAGCTAAAACCTAGCAAAACAATGTTAGATCAGATAACTCATCATTCAAGAACCCTAACATTTCCTTCAGATCATTCTTAGCATGTTGTAGGAGGGACTTTGAATGATTCAGGCCCCAAGGGTTGGACTGCCCTAGGCTAACGACTATTTCTGAGGGGATACAGGAGGAATGGAAATCAGGGCATGGTAGCCAACGTGTCCTGACTTTCCTTTGTGTTTGAGTAGTTTGAAGTGTCCATTGAGGAGAGTGCCCTATTTCAACATGTGGGTCAAAGTCAATTTGGGGATTGTAGGGCATTTGGGTCATCTTTTGGGCAATTGGAATCAAAGAGGATCTTGGCTGTTTGAGTCTATCATTCAAAACGACTCTGGCAGGACATCATTCTGGGGGTGAAGTTCTATAGAGTGGGACCCACAACTCTAGAAGGCGGTCAACACAATCTCTTATCGTTTGGGCAACATTCACTTGTCTTTTAGGCACTTCAGGTATGAGGAGACGGGAAGCTACTAGGTGATTGCCATTAGGGATGGTCAAGGTCGGGTGGATTTTTGATTGGAGCAACCTGTCCAGCAAATAATTTAGCCTTCATGTTCACTTCATTGTTTTTTGGAGCATCCAACGGCCAAGGTAGGTTTGAGTTCTGAGCACTAGAAGGACAAAGGTAGTTTTTTGTGTGGGCACGATGAGGACGGGATGAAGTCTTGATGACGACAACCCGACGAGGGAGACCTATAGAGGATGAGCACCTTAGAAATTTTCTTGTTTCTCATTCAAATTTCTGAGATTAGGTCAGGGAACAAAGGATGGAAATACGTTACTTGAAAGCCATGAGAGACGGTGGAGTGCTCATGGAGTCCCGATGAATGAAACCTGGCAAAGACGACCCACAAAGGCTCATTACTTAGTCATTTATTTTTCATTTCGATGGTCATGATGCAATCAAGTCCCATAGGTCATAATGCCCTATGTTAATAGCCACAAAGGGCTATGGGCTTAGCACGATAGCCCATGGACAAAATTCCATGAGGTGGGACCCGAAAGCAACTTGGAACTTGATCATTTTTAGGTTTAAAGTTACATGGTAGATGAAGGAGTGGGGTCTGAAGGATAGATGGATAGGACCATAATGCTGCTTGGGACATCAGGTTATAAGCAGCACCCCAAGGAGGGAGTCTCATGAGTGTAAAACTGAATGGGTCAATGACCTTCCTTTAACTCATTAATTTCTCAACCAGGGTAAAAGGATGGAGTCCTCCTGTGAAGGCAGACCCAAAAAAGGGATTCATCATTTTAAGTTTCATTCAGTTTCCTAACAGTGGAAATGACAATGGGAGTTCATAGGCTCGTAGAGCATGAACACTCTAGTGGAAGAACAACACCTGGGAGTTAAGGTTCTATGACCACTATGTTGGTCGATTTCGAGGGTTGCTCAAGTTTTTCTCATATGGGTTTTGGGCGTCTTGTTTTTCTCTATCTAGTTCATGTGTTTTTCCTCCTTTTAATTTATCATTTTTGCAAGAAATCAAAGAAAAAAACAATACAAGGCCCATGGGAAGAAACCCTACCTCTAGAACCCAGTGAAGATGAATGACCAATGTGATGACAAAGAACTGGAAATGGAAATCGAGTGACACGGGGATGATCGCTACAACGGGAGGTAGCTCTCATGCATTCTGAACACAATAGTGAATGAAAATGAAAGTTCAGAGTTGGCTATATATAGCAAATAACTCATTAAATGTGCCTCATAAATGTGGGTATGACATGTCCAAAGGTTGGTGAGCTGCAAATTCAAAAACAACACCGGAGACATCAGGATCCAATGGTCGGGTGGTAGTCGGCTAGCGACCGTTTGATAGCTCAACGACAAATAAATGGCAAAGAGAACCCCAGGTTCTAGTGATCAGATTGTCGCTCGACAAATGTTGGGATGTCAATGATAAATAGATGGTGAAGGGAACTCTAAAACTCGAAGGGAAGAAAGCCGACAGAAGAGAGTTGTTTAAAAAGTTAGCAATCATGGAAAATGGTGAAAAAAGTTAGAGTGGGCCCGATGAGCTCCATGGATGCTATCTTAGAAAATCCAAGGAAAATAGCTAGTGGGATTCTGCAAGGACTTAGGACTTAGAAAATTTGAGGGGGTGAAACATGGTTGACTCAAGATTAACTCTTTGGGACTCACTAACCATTTTGAACACTAAAACAAGGGGCATGAAAAATAAGATGGCAACAAAATGACCTGACAAGGCAGAGGAAAGAGAGGGTCCTCATTCCGAACGGGGTGTGTTTGCTAAAGGCACAACAGGCCCTTGCTAAGATTTCCTCTAACCTTGCTCTTGGGTCAGTGACCACAAGAGCCTTCTTCTTTTCCAATTGGCATTCTATCCAGTCAAGAATTTCAGTCTTTCCCTTAGGTGATTCATGATCACCTTCCTCTTTGTCCTACTCTTTCTGATGTTCATCCTCATTGTCACTGGGAATTCTTACATCATCATTGTCCTCCTCTTCCAAGCCCTCTATTTGTATAACCTTTTCTTTATTTGACTTAGTAGGAGGTATATTCTCCTCAGTGACATTTAGTTGTTGTTAGGAAGCCTCTTTATCTCCCTTGGACTTGGTGTCCCTTTCTTTCATGGCTATATGCATGATCATTAACAAAAAAATAGGCCCTTAACTGGCTAAAAAATTAGAAAAATCAGAGTTAGGCAACTTGACGTAAAATTTTGAATAAGTTATCTATATTATTTCAAAAATATGTAAGAATATAATTTGTAGAAAATTGAATGTAATTTCTAAAGTAATAGGTTTATTTAAAAAAAAAAATCTATTTGGTAAAATTTGAAATTTCAGTAGTAGTACTTAAATTTCGGGGGAAAAATAAGTAGGTATGCAGCTATCACCATAACCACAATAAAATGATATTATTTTTTATAAGATTTTATATATATAAGTAGAGGACTCATGTCTAGTTGTGATGCATAATTTTTGTAATTTTTCAAGTAAATAGTGAGTATAATTTTTTATTACAAATTTTAAAATATAAAACTCATATGTATGGCCACCTTAACTTGGTCAAAACTTCATGAAATTCAATTTTATTTGTTTTATAATCCTATAGTATGTGAAGAATGTCATCGATGTTCCAGTTCAAAAATGTGATATTTTTTTGAAGCTATGAATTTTTCAATCTAACCCTACTCGTCCCGGGGACTTTAGTCATAATTCAAAATAAATGAATAATGATTTATTTATTAAATTCAAAGTAAGAGTATAATTTATATTGGTGGAAAGTTGAGAATCTCGGCTAAAACCATTTTCATTTCATCAATTTGGGTACAAAAAAGTAGTCGACCACATACCTACACATATCCATCATATCGCCACTTTTGACCCATCATGATCAGCACATACCCTCATGCTCTCTTCTTCTTCTTTCTTTGACACTTTCGTTGGAAGAACTTCCTATACGGATGCATCCTTTAACTATATAGAACCGCTGTCTTGGCTGGTTGGGGAGACTCATCAAGGATCTCCATATTTGTATCAATTCTTGCTTTCTCTTCTTCAAAATGATGCTCCTCAGAATGAGTCCATACGCTTACATTTTCACATTCCTGGAGCACTTCCTCCTCCTAATTTGAGGTTTCAACCTTGTAAGGCTCATCAAGTTGGTCATTTCCCTCTCCTCTAGGGCTTCGTTGCGCTTCACCATTGGAGGCCACTTTATCAATGTTCACATTCAACCCTCACTCTGGGTGCTCAAAGTAATCATCCCTATCATAATTTCCAGGCTTGTTGGTAATGTCCTCTATAGCATCCCCTCATTGTTCTACATGTCATTTCTCCATCTCTTCTGATATTTGCATTGTGACTTCCATTTTGGGCGGCTTCGTAGGTGGCAGAGGAAGAGGCAGGCCAATGAAAATTTAGGCCATCAAGGTTCGAACCTTTTGTTGAGGATTAACCCTAAGATTTATTTAGGTACATTTTTTCATATATGCCACAAAGGCATGTGGAAAAGTGGGAATTTCCATAGTGGCAATCATTATGGAGGGAGGAAAAGTAGACAGAGTAGGTAAGGGAGGCGAGAACAAGGAAGTTGAGAGTGGGGATGTAGTGGAGGAAGAGGAATCCAACACTACCATAAGAGCAGTTGGCAAGGTGGAAGAAAGATGGACAAAGATGTCCACAATAGGTGGAAATGATCTCGCCAATGATTGGGTTGAAGGAGGTGGTGGAGTGGTAGTGGTAGCGGGGATGAATGTGGTAGGTGGGGGTGAGCGACGATGCTCAGGCTCCTCTTCCTTAGGTGGGGTTTCTTCTTCCTCAATAGTTTCCACTTCCAATATAAAGGTTCTCATTCTCCCCTTATTTGGTAGAGGTGTCCCTTCTGTTGTCTTTCTCGTATAAACCTTGGTCTTGGGTTGTCACTTTGATTTCTCCTTTCTCTATGTGGATCTCATAACAGGTGGGGATTTGGATGCCTCTCCAAAGGGCTCTATAGTAGCAACACTATCAGTCTCATTGCTCATCTCATCTTCAAGCTCCCCATATGTAAGCTCAGCACCATGTTCTTTTAACTTAGCAATTCGTTCATCTAACCATTGCTTGGTTCTATTCTCCACTAAATGAGTGAGGATGTCAAGGTCTGTGACTTCTTCTTCAGACCAGTCTATTACTAACAAAGGTGCATTCATTAAAGCACCGAATCTTCCATCTGTCATGTTGTTGTCATTGAAAAATTGGTTTGGAAATTGAAACAGATTGATTGATTTTAAAAGTGTGAGGGTCATTCTCATGTAGTGGCACATCTGCACCTCTTTATCATACTTATAATTGGCCCAAAAATCCTCAATCTAAGGACGATGAGCATACTCTCTCCCAACCCATTTCTTCAATTTTCCCTTGGGGTCTACTCCTCCTCTATCTGTGTGAAGGTTGAAATTGTACTCAACCAACTCCTTCTCTGATTATTTTGTGCATTGGGCAGTGGGGCAAGCATACACACCTTGTCCAAGAGTAAGAGGATATGAGACTATTTCTCAGTGTTTGTATCTATCAAGTTGCCTCCATAATGATGATGCTATCATTGGGATAACGTGGCAACCTATAGGTCCTTCCCAAGAATCCTTCGAGTCTAATGTAGGTGAACTAGGGGAATTGGATGAATAGATAGCTAAAACCCTTCATGAAGGCTAGTGCACTATGTGTTACTCTTCTTTCAAAATCTCCACCTAGGATTTTGATTATATGTCAAATAAAGGCATTGTTCACTCTTCTATACTTCCTCTTGAAGTTCATGTATTGAAATTGAGGGTAGAAGTTATATACTTTCAACTGTCCTTGTTTTATTCCCAGGTCTCCAACGCAAAATAATCCCTTGTATAGGAATTTTGCTACCAAGAGGTAGACCAAATATGAAGTCATGAAAAAGTGAGAGGTCTTCTTTACCTCCATTAACTGTTGATACATGTCACTAATCATTTTCACCCAATGGAATTTGGTCTTGCCCTCGAGGATCTCCTTGATGAAATAAAACATACAGTTTTCAAAGAAAGTGGTAGTAGGCAAACCCATGACTCTGCTCAAAAGTGTGACAAGATTGTGGCACTCCTCATAGAATTCACTTCTGTATAGGGTTTGAGGAACCTTAGTAGCACGTTCCCTCTTTTATTTTAACCAATTTTGGTTTATTGTTCATTTTCACCCAATAGGATCTATTTGCCATACATTCTGGGAAAATTCCTTCTCTACTTCTTCCATTTTTTCAAAGATTGGAATGCCCAAGGTCCTACCAATAGATTTGGCTAACAAATCTGCTAGAACTCTTTCATTGTGGTCAATTATATTTCTGTTGGAGTGATAACACTCTCGGTAGGCCGTCACCAACTCTGGAGCTATAAGTGCAAGAGAAACTAGAAGCTTTGGCTAGACCACTTTTTTTTATTTTCACTGCCTTATCTATCTTGGGGTTATGCATAACCCTTTCTCTGAATTCGTCCACACTGACATGCCTGAAGTTAGTTTCCAAGATCGTTTCCTAGCTAGAAGTGAGCTTTGATGTGTGTTCAACTCTATGGAACTTGTACTTCATTTTCTCATTTTCTTCCTTTCCTATAGAAGTGCAGGCAAGCTTCTTTCCCTTGTCAGGTTTCTACATAGGCTTCTTGGAAGGCCCAGTAGCAGGTTCCATAAATCCTACATACAATAGATGTAGTAAATGCATTTCATATAAATTTGTGCAAATGCTAGTTAAATCCTACATATAAATCATTAGATTGATTCATAATCATCAAGGGCTCATAAAATTCATCATTGTTGGGTACTTGGAACTTTCTAGGTTCATTTGGCCCAACATGGGCTTAACAGTGCAGGTTTCCCCAAGTCAGAAGCTATCAGGAGGAAGGAAGTTAAATAACATTAGAGAGGCCATGGAGACCCATAGACAAAGTTCTGTAACAAAGATTCTTCATTAACAAGTTGGTAGTTAGATTCATTGTGAGATTCTTAGACACATGCAACAAATAGGTTAGGGGATGCTAATTTCATCAGGTCATGCTTTGAGGCTTTGCGAGTTTGGGACATGCATATGTTGCTAGGTGGAAAGGCATTAAAACTTAGCTGTTAAGTTAGTGACCTTTAGGGGGTAGAAACCTGTAGGTTGAATTTCGCACTGTGGAACTTGTAGGTGGTTAGGACAAAATGAGTTTGTTTTCCAAGTTTTGATCATTTTAGGCATACAAATGGGATCCATTGGACAACTATTAAAAGTTCTCCATTATTGAATGGCCAAGAGTGAGTGGTGGTTCTCAAATAGTGGTTCACACTAAAGGGCTCACATGGTGTTCGCTAACTTGGGATTTTCATTGAAGACCTCAGAGGGAAATAACTTAGGTAGAATCCACAACGTGGATGGATGGGGCTGCTCAGATGTTAAGGCATGGTGAAGGAGCATGGTAAGTCTGCAGATAGACCACCCACAGAGACCGACCCACATGAGTATTTCAACTTGGTGTTTGTGCAAACCTGGAACAAGAAAGAAAGTCACGGGGACCGCGATGCGGAAAGAAGGGATGGCTTCACTATTGGGCAATGATGAGTGAAGGGATCTGAAAATTTGTTAATGTTCAAGTGGTTAGGGTTGCAAACTTTTCAGTGGCACCAGGGGCAGAACCCACAATGGGGAAAGCCATCAGGGCTAGGTCGTTAGTAAGCAGAAGAGGAATGGCAGTGACCCACTAGGGGAAACCCATAGGAATCAACCTGCAAGAGGTTCTTGGTTTAGAATTTTTGTGTTGGGTGGGCTTAGGATCGGTGATGAGTTGGAAATGATGAGGCATGTAGGTCCTACATTGCGGGAGGGAGCAAGAGCTTGTCTGCTAAAGAATGGTAATGGGGAGACATCCACCTACAAGTGGAATCCCACAGAGGGGCTCCTGCATGAGACTTAGAACTTAGTCGTTTCCCAGGGTTTCTTCTGATTTCATTAAGAAAGACTTAGGAAATTGGTGCAAACCACAAGGCTTTGTTAGCTGTATGAGGGATGAAAAAGTCAAAGGGAACCCCTGCAAAGGTGATCATAGCCTAGGTGACTTTAGGACAATTCTGAAAGTTTGAATGATGATACGAGTTTAGGGGAACACGAAGCTTGGTGAAATTTTGAGGGCGAACTAGGGTTTCATTCATAGATATTTTTATATTCTCAAAAACCCTAATGTTTTAAAATGTAACCACACAACAGAGAATGAAAATGCCTACCTCTATAACTGCATGCAAGATGCAAAGAAATCTTACTCCAAACTAACCAAAAATCCTCATACAGGTAGGTACTTGTCATTTTCCATTTCTCTCTTTAAAATTTTGAAAATGAATTGGTGCAAATGATAGGTTTGAGCATGTATTTATAGGCCAAAGTGCATTTATGAGGCACATTTATGTTCAGGTATGACAGTAGGTGAGGTAGATGAGGCTATGGAAACCCTATGCAGCGCAACCATTGATAGAGGCTCAAATAGTGAAAGAGGATGTGGGGCCCACCATGTGGGTAGACATCCCACTTTGGCCACTAACCTAGTGAAAAAGGGACAATGGTGACCCACAAGGGGCAACCCACATGTGCGGGTTCGTAGGTCTAGGAAGACTCTGAAGCAAAAGACCAAGGGAAACCTATAGGGGCATTTTCGCTTAGACGAAAGACTTAGGAAATTTGGGGATGGTGACTTTTGGAAAAATAAGGAATTGATGACTTTGCAACACTTGACCAATGTGAGCTCAGAATTAGGGGCATGCAAAATGAGGCAAAGGCTAAAATGACCTAGGAAAGGGAAAAAGGGAAAGAGGGGTCCCCAATCCGAGTGGGGCATGTGTTCTATAGGCACAATAAATGGTGACTTCGCTAGGAGAATGTTCTTGAGCATTCTAGGGGGGAGGATTCATCAAAAACTCAAAATATCTGGTTTTGTATACTAGAAACCAATTTCTATAAGTGAACTAGAAACTTAAAGGAGGATGATATCCTTAGTTGAATCAAGTCACATAGTACCTCAAAAGCATGTGTGCAGTGAGTTCATTTCCTTCCTTCAAATACTACAATGAATAGTAGTTAAGCATTTGAGGCAAGCTATATAATTTGTCTAACCCCAAAAGTAACTTGGACATTGCTCCATTGCTAGTCAAGCATCAATAGCCCCGACAAAGTTGTCGCTACGACTCCATGAACATTTCTCTATTGCCA